>SOPF01028973.1:0-43503 GCA_012979155.1 Hypericum perforatum | reverse complement strand
ATAATAATAATAATAATAATAATAATAATAATAATAATAATAATAATAATAAACCAACGATCACGTCGTCAATAAATCTGTTTATCCCATTTCGGATTTATATATGCAAAATGGCCTCGTAAATTTATTTATTTTAAGTAAATTTTTTACAATTTTTGCCAAAATTTTAATATTGAACCTCCTTAAAATTTACAATTTCTTATATCATTATGCTATTCTTCATATGTTATTGGACCTACTTTAACAATTAATACTTAAACACTACCTCTAGGTTTAATCATCTTTGAAGTCTTTGAATTCAGTGAAATATATTTATAACGTCAGATTACGGGCTTGAATAAAATATAGGTCGTCGGATGAGTCATTGAAAAAATAAAGATGATCTAACGATCATATAAAGGCATGATTATTTTAGTCATTTTTCTTCTTTGTCCTCTCCTTGTCAAAATCAACGATAGTACCAAAATTGACGGCGAGGACGAAATTGATCATCACCTCTCTCTCCTCTGCCTCCCTCAATCGACAGTGAGAAAGAAATCGACCAAGGCAACCATCATAAAGATTGAGACTCGTCATCAACTCCATCCTTATTGTCGGATCTGCACTCATCCTTTTTTGTTGTTTGCTCTGATCTTTACTCCCTCGGCCTCATCGGTATCTCCATCAGTAGAAATAGGTTAGCATCATCATCCCACCCTTAATATCTTCTTCAACGATGAGATCACCATCTACGAAGACCTCATTGGGAATTTGGTTTTGAACTAACAAGCAGTTACTAGGATAGACAGTTGAGCAAGGTGAAGAAGAATGACTTGGTAAGTGAATTTAAAATCAAATTGAGATTGAATGTTGTAAGACCTATTATAGAGCACTTGATAAGCTTTATGAATATGTATCATATGCATAATTTGGTTAAAGGAAACGTGTTGTGCACCTTGTTGAGATCAGAGTTGCTGGCTGTGTTCTGGGTTGCGCAAATTGAAAGAGTGAAGCTTGGTAAGTTGAATATTTGGAAACAGAGGTTAATTGTGAGACTCTCGAATATTGGAAATATGTAGGGGAGTTGAGTCTAAGTGATTAATATACTGTCTTTGGTATGCTTGACCTATTTCTGAATGACGAATTACGATGAAAAATAGATTGTTGTGTGTACTTGTGAGCATGTATAACTTGTATACAGAGTATATACATGTGAGTATTTGGTAAGGAACCAAGTGTTTAAAGGAAAATCTAATTGGTTATGTTTGGATGATTTTGCGATGATAAATTACAAGTGTGTCTAAGTTGATCGTTTTGAAGCGTTGGAGGTGAATTGGCCTTGAAAGCTAAGAATTAACTTCATTATATGGTTTGGATTATTGTTTAGATCTGTCCGGTGTTTTGGTGAAGAAACATAAAGTGGAAAAGTATCATATTTGAGAATTAGCACTATTAAGCGGTATTCGTCTGAGTAAGTGAATAATACATGATAAATTTGGTTGTTTATGTGTTTGTTTCGAACTTTGATGATGTGCATAATGTGTATATTTGTTGGTCTATTATACATTTGGACATAGTTTTGATGTGATTTGTGATGTGTGTGATATTTGTGAATAGCCGGCTAGATTTCTAGCTCAGGCTGATTAGTTATGTTCGATGGATCTGATTTGATTCGTTTGTCATATGTCTGATAAGATATATGTTTTTGTGAGAGAAATGAATAGGCTTTCCTGTACTAACCGAAGATGTTAGTCTATGAGCTCATAGTATGGGAGATATTACTAGTTTTACGTATGTAAGCTAGCTTCTGTTTGTTTGTGGATGGAGATCTATTTTGGCCATTTGATATCTCATATCTCTTGGCAGTTAGAGGAAGGAATCTTTCAAAACCTGTTTCATCTCTTTATGTCTGTGTTTGCATCTATATTTGTGTTTTGGTAATGTATGTAACATTTGGTCATGAAGCATGTTGGTTTAAAGAGATGTCGAATATGGTTGAGTTTCTGTTGCATGCATATTTCAACCAAAACTAATATGTTATATCCTATTTCATTGCTAAGTGTTTTCAAATACTTACCCCTTATAATTCTATCTCAGGTCCTCAGAGACCTTAGTGAGTTTTAAGTTTTCAGAGTTCGTGGTCCAGGCCCAACTTTTTTATTCGAGGGCTACACTTTGAGGTCTTCGAATCATGCTTTTGTCTTCCTTCTGTTTAGTTGCTCCATAGTAACTTTTGAGAGTTTGATGATTTTTGGTCTGTAAATTATTTTTATTTTATTTGGTTTTCGTATGTTGATAAAACCTATAAGTTTATTGTCGATATGCCATAATCTAGTACTAGTCACCGACCTTAGCATGGGTTATGACAGAGACGTACCTTTCAATTGGGTGTATGACCTGGGAAGAGTATACCTTATAATCCTGTAACTTTGCAGGGGGTTAATGAGCACGAGTCGTTCTTCTGGGTTCTGCTATAATTAATTTTGTAGCGTCTCAGCTTGGATTTTCATATATATCATCTCCATTCTGTTTGATTAGGTCATATCTATGATTTATGTGAAGTATAGCTGAAGTTACAGCTTTTTAGAGTGTGGAAGTTTCTACGTTTGCAAGCCTATTGCAGCTACTTTGTTCATCAAATTCCTGCATGTGGAGAAGATTTTTGTCAGCATTTGTAGAAGTTGGTATTTCCTTACCTATGCTGCATTTCTTGGCAGCGTTGTGCACATCTTGAGAATCGCTAGTATGTTGTTGCACAGGCTGTATTTCTGCAATTTTCCATAGTTTCGCAGATTGCTATTACTGTATTTCAGCTAATGTTCTTCATATGGTCTAAGCTCCCCCTGAAGTTGATTAGAAGACTTGTCATCAAGGCTATTAGTATAGTATGGTATGTTTTCAAGGAATTATACATCTTGGGAGATAATTTTTTGCTTGGTCTTAGGATTAAAATACTTGAAACCTTTATACATGACAGAGTATTCCAAAAAAATGCATATAATAGCTCGTGAATCATGTTTGTCTCCCTTTTGGGATGGAATATGTATGTAACATACACATCCAAATATCATAAGGTGAGACATATCAACTTTCCTTTTGATCAATGCTTGCAAAGGTGACTTATACTTAAGGGATTTGGTTGGAATTCTATTTATAAAATAGCATGCTGTGAGAATGACATCAGACCAATATATTTTAGGCACATTCGTATGGAATCTTATGGCTCTAACAACCTCTAAAAGGTATCTATTCTTATGTTCAACCACTACATTTTGTTGGGGAGTATAGACACATAATATTTGATGAATTATGATATATTGTAATACCATGTTGATGAAATCCTTTGAATCCTCACTGCCATTGTCAATTCTGAAGTATCTAATCCATTTATCAAACTGATTTTGAACCATATTCTTGAATAAGCTAAATACCTGATGAACTTCTGTCTTGTTTTTTAGTAGATAAATCAAAGTTGCCTTAGTACACTAATCAATAATATTGATAAAATACTTGTAGCCATCATAAGAATTTAGGCATGAGGTCCTAGGACAAAATGAATTAATGCAAATGGTTATTAATATATTGAAACAGAAATAGGAAAAGGAATTATACATTGTTTTGCTAAGTTGCAACTTTCAAATTTAGTTTTGTGAAGACAGAAATTTTGGATTTATGATCCTTATTACATTGTCTGCAGGGTGGCCTAGTCAAGAGTCCCACATCTTATTCTCAACAACTATCTCACTTCTACCAATATAAGCTACTAGATTATCTTCAAGATAATAGAGCCCATTCCTTTCAATTTTTCTACCAATCAGCCTCGAAGTTTTCATGTCCTGAAATACCACCTAATCAGGTTCAAATATTACTCTATATTTTATTTGTTAAGTTATTTTGTTAGCAGATAGTAGTTTTGCTGCAAAGTTTGGTATAAGAATACTTCTATCTCCTTTTGATTATCAAAAAAACCCTTTTGTCCAACCCCTACTATTGAAAGATTGGATCCGTTGGCAACAATCACACACGATTTTTCCTTCAGGTTATCTAATTTACTAAGGTCTGTACAATCATAAGTCATATGGTTGTTGGCTCCAAAATCTACAATCCACTTTGATTTATCATGATTAATTATAGTAAATATCATTAAATTGAGTACCTGAAAGTGATGAGGAGTGGGGACTTCTCCCTTCTCAGTAGCAGGTGTACAAATAATTCCTTTGTTCAAGTATTGAAATAGCTGTTAGGAAAGTTGCTCAATTGCAATGACTCCTTTTCTCGTTGCAGCATTATGAGCTTGGTGGTGACTCTTATCTTCATAGCCTATAAAACCTTTTTCTTTGTTAATTCTCAAGTGGGGGTGTCTTTTGTGTGTCTCACTTTTTTACAGTGGTAACACATTAGTTATGATCTGTTCCCCGTTGCTTTGCCTCCCCCTGAGCCTCTGGTGGATCCCCTAAATCCGCTTTTGTCTATGTAATCATTTTTTGCAAAGAAGACGATTGATTCATGATTGTCCTCCCCCTTGCCTTTGGTTGAAGGCATGATCTTTTTTCTTGTCTCTTTCTCCTGAATTATAGAACAAACATTAGCTAGAGAGGGTAGGTCAGAGTTAACAAGCAACTAAGATTAGATAGATTCATACTCAGCCTCGATTCCTGACAGCAATTCAAAAATCCTATCTTGTTCAACTCTTTTTTGGAGAGTCACAAGGTTAAATATAGGGGGCCTATATAGGGAAAGTTCATCCCACATAACTTTTATTTTTTCCAATTAATCAGTAAATGGGAGATCACCTTGTTTAGTTTGAGAGATACTCCTCTTAAGTTCAAAGATTCCATATAGGTTGTTCTACTAGCCATACATGATTTTAATTGATTCCCGCAATTCCTTAGAACTATTGGCAAAGAAGAAAATGTCATAGATCTTTGATTCAAAAAGTCGATAATCCAAGTTGTTACCAGATGGTCATTAGCTTCCCATTCATCATATCCTTCATCAAGTGGGCTTGGCTCAACAATCTTTCCATTGACATAGCCAATCATTCCTTTTGTGTGTAGGGTCCTGGACACTGTTCAAGCCCAGGAAAAGTAGTTGTATCGGTCATTAGCACAGGAGACAGCTTCAGGGTGATGTTGGCATTGGATTCACTCGTGGTGATCCTTCTGAGGCCATCGTGATCTGTGAGTCTGCTGCAGAATCTGCAGCACCTTCTACAGCCACGGCTTGATATCATTAAGCGCATTAGGAAAGTACATAGTGTAGATTGCTATCCTAGCGTATATAAAGTTAGGCTGTCTTTATTGTATACATACACATTAATTCAATCAATACAATTACTTACAAGTTCTTATATGGTATAAGAGACATATAGATTCAAGCCAACTCGGGTCGCATTACAATTCTACCGTATTATGCTCAGCACCAAGTTTCTCGGGAATCTAGACAGATCTAGGCCACCAACTATATGTCCCCGACTCTTGTGTTTGCTTCATTTCTGGCTGGGTTGGGTGAGGAACAGCGCGTATCATGTGTGTTCATCCGTTGAAGTATTTGGTGAATTTGAAAACTCCTGGTCGAGCAGGAGTGTGAACCACTAGATGTGCAATTACGACTGTCTTAAACATACCATTTTTTTAACTGAGTATTGAAAAACTATAACCTCTTCTCAAGGATAAACTTCATGAAGAAGGGAAGAAAAAGAAGATGAGGCAAAGTTTAATGAATGGGTCATTTTCCATTATCTCATGTATGATTTACAATCGGTTTTATATACAACAATAAATTGGGATGTTAGCCTAGAGCACATCTCTCACCTACAAATTGAAAAAAGTGACAAAACGGTTAGTCACGTCAGCATATCTTCGTAGTATCGTAAGCTGGAAAATAATAGGATTTGTCACTTGGTGAGGTAAAAGTGAGCAAATCATCCTCGTGCATCACGTCAGCATGGCTATGTTCTTTCCTTCTCTGAGCTCGTATTGCTAATAACATTCAGGGCCCGGAGTGGATCACAACCATAACCAAGTCAGGCCCATCCGTAGCATATTGTTCATCAAGAATTTTCATGTCTTCCAAGTCTGCTACATCCTCTTCTTTAGGATCAATTCTAATTGACTTCAATACTGAGTAAAGGCTAGCTAACCCTAAGGTTATGGCCGACCCAAAATGCCCTGTGCATCATCGGCAAAGTCCACCTCAGGAGTGCTCAAGATTAATTCTGATCCGGGCCTATCCGAAAACGGCGGAGGCTGAGTAGGAGTAGTTTTTTTTTTAATAAACACCCCGTTAAGGGCTGGGTTTCCCCTATCATAGAAAAAGGTAAAGGAAAAGAGGTTACAGGAAGAAGAGAAGGAGCCTCCTATCAACCAACAGCTAGAAGATAAGAGGCCCGTAGAGAAGAGGCCACAAACCATCCTGTCCATCACTGTATGGAAGACAGGTGGGCCAGTCATGAAGTCCGAAAATAAAACAAACCAAAGACTAGGCTAACCAACAGATCTGGTAGTTCTGGCTAGTAGAACAAACTGCAAATGACGACCGCTAACCAGAAGTCATCTTGCCCGGGGGACGCCTGATACGCATCGATCTCCTCGTGACAGGAGGCATCCGGTAGGAGGCCGCGCTTCCGGATGATCTCTCACCAGAGTGGATCGGTACGAAAGTAGCCCTCCTATGACGTGGACCTACCATGAGATCCATCTCATCCATCTGGTCTGCAACAAGATCACTGTAGAGGGTGGTGTACTGTCGAAGGTTCACACCGACTGCCCTCGTCTGGATAGGGGAGCGAGTGAGAGCCTGTGCTCTGGCTTGGACACCGGCCGTGGCCTTTCCCTTGCGGGCCACCATGTTTACCAAGGCAGGATCGGCGTGCGATGATGCACCAGTGGACTCCACCGACTGAAGAGAGGCCAGCTAGTTGATCTGGTAGGGCATGTGACTGGGACTTACACCGAGCAGTCCAATGGCCGTGCTAGACTGAGCAGGAAATGCCGCTGTAGCTATGCTTTCCTTCCGTACCAAAAATTCGGCATGACCCATTCGTTCGGTGGGGGTAAAACAGCCAGGATCATAGACCGGCACATCAACCGCAGCAATCCTACTAGACAAAATAGGAAAATATGGATCATCACCGTCAAAAGAGCGAGGAGAAGTACCTTCCTCTTCCCATTCCTCCGAGGACATGATCCTGTCACCAGCAGCTGGGGAAGGGGGTACTTCCACGGCACGAATCTCAGGCTCCGGGACCACCAGAGAGGGATGGGTAGAGAGGACTGCATGAACCCGCGACGAGGTAGTGGACTCACGCGGAGTAGAGGCACGTAGGTTGGCCGACTCCGTGGGAGCTGCTGCCAGAAGAGAAAGCACTAGAAGTGCCATCGGCTCTATCGGGGCGGCGGGGACCTCAGAGGGCGACACATAAAGTGCCGCCTGCAGATAAGAGACCTCCATGGGGTGGTCCGCATCAAGCCCAGTGACAGGAAGGTCCGTAGCTGGAGGAAAATCTGCGAGTGGATGGAAGTCCTCGGGGGCTAGGGGAGCCTCCTGCACCTCTGTCTCGGCAAGAGCGGCGAAGGCATTTGCCATCTGCAAAGGAGTGCTGTCAGTCACTACTGCCGGAGGGAAAGATGGCGTGTGGTTCGGGCTAGATGAGAACACCCAACCAGTGTGCTCCCAAGCACGCTCAGGAGGAGCAGAAGGCCCAGCACCTGTCGCAGCAGGCAAAGTAACCTTCGATCGCTTCCCCTGGGTGGAGGGTCGTCGCTTGCAAGCATTACGGGTATGACCCCGCGCCTTGCAGTAGGTGCAAAAAGAGATGGAGTCCTGTTACTGAACCTCCACCTTTACCCCATCATCCTCCAGTAGCATGCTGACGTGGGAAGGTCTGTCCGAGGAGGGGTCGAGGTCAACCAAAACTTGGGCCTGAACACCATTCACCCTGTTAAGGGCGTCAGTATCAAGCCGAATAGGTCTGCCAACAGCCCTGGCCAGGCCGAAGATAATATCTGGCATGATATGCTCGCAACTAAGGCCGACGAGCCTGATCCAGTTGCCGGAGAGGGAGGGAGAGGAGCCGTGGAGGGGGGCGACGTGGGCAGGCCGGAGGGTGGCACCTGGGAGGAAGAGGCGACCACCGGTGAAGTTGTCTGGGCCGGGGGAAGCTCGGGAGGTGGTCCGAACTGGGTGGCGCGGCCAGGAACGGCGGATCGCGGCGGAGGCGGCCCGGAGCTCCAAAAATGGCGAACCGCGATTCCGGGACGGCCACAGTCGGGGGAAGGCATCAGGAGCACCGCCTGAGCATGCTGAGCCTGGGTCTGGGCTCCGATCGTCGCGGTTAACCGGAGCACCGCAGGCGGAGGCCGGAAGATGCGGAAGAGGAGGGAACGCGGGGCTGCCTAACGAGGGCACACCGGAGGTCGAGGCAGCCATGGGAAGAACCGCCTTGGCCAGGGGAACGTCGATCCGGGGCCTAATCACGACGTCCGGGCCATGAACGGCGGTAATCGGGAAGGAAGAAGAAATGGTCGTCGGAGGTCGGGGGCGTCGGGTTTTGCAGACGCCGGCGACCCAGTGGTCGTGCGACCACCCAAAAGAATCGGCTCGACGAGGCCGATCTTTTGGTGGCTTCGGAACAGCCGGGCGTGGCCGCACGCGGCGGCCACCGGCGAAAAGGTGATCGGAGGGAGGAGCGCCGAAAAAATCGCCCGATTTTTTTTTTCAAAAATCCGGGCCCCTTTTTTGGCTGAGTAGGAGTAGTTATATGTGACTCAGTTGGCCATTCTATTGCAACGATAGGATGTGCTTTCTCCTATATTTTCCATCCTATAGTACCGGAAGCCTGCGAAGTGCAAGACGACATTAGTTTTGTGGTAAGTCATGGCGTTAAGACTGTGATTTTTTAGTCGGACTACCGGACGTCCATCTTTGCACTTGGACGACCCTTTCTGGATCGAAGCCACCCATCCACCATTATTGAAGATTGCACGAAGCTTTTTATGAGTCTGGAGAAGTTTCGACTATGCTTTTTTCACAGTTTCGAGATCTTGTTTCTTTTCTTATCTTCCGGTTGATTTGCAAAGTCTGACTTGATGTAATTGCTCTAGTTGATGATCTAATTAATGGAATGATGTTTTTATCATCAAAAAAGAAAAAAATATATTTTCCGGTAGCATATAATCTGTTATAATTCTCGGTTGCAAAATATTTATCTTTTTCTATAAATAAATAGTTAGTATCAGACTTGGATTAGGAGTTTAGATTAGGCAATTTTGGAAGGAGGGGACTCTATACCCAAAACGGGATCGGAATTCTTGATCGACTTGGATAGGAGAGTACCATGTATGCATTCATATATATACCTATAAAAATACAGATATTCACTGGAAGCAGGTCAAATAAGGATGAATGGGCAAGAGGAAGCGGAACCATATGTCGTACGATGTACTGGAAGACATCCTTTTACGACTACCAATCAGATCTCTGGTTCGGTTTAAAGCCGTATCCAAGGATATACGTGCGTTAATCTCAAGCACCAATTTCATCGCCGCCCACCACAAAAACTCAAAAACTAACCCTTCATCAGTCATCCGATCAACTATCACTTATTTCGATATCCGATCAAACAGGTTTTTCATAAATAGAAACGGAACGACGGTGCTACAAACCATAGACCCGGGTTGGTACCATCAGGTTGTACGACTTGTTGGCTGCGCTAATGGTCTCGTCTGTGTCGAATTAGCCTTTTGTGGATCCTCCAGAAGAACATTCACGTTATGGAATCCTGCGACAAAGCAATATAAACACGTCTGCTACCCCACATGGAGTCCCGATAATTGCACCATTGTGGGTTTCGGTTACCACAGCGGGATCAAAGACTACAAACTGTTCGGGATGGCGCAGCTTCAAACTGAGGCACAGGTGTTTTCGCTGAGGCATTGCACCTCCCGAGAAATCGACACTGGTGTCCTTGTGATGGAAAGAAACGATATGTATGGCCCAGGCGTGGTCATTAAGGGGGTTTGGTATGGAGCACTGGATACCGATAGTGGCCCAAGAATTTTGTCTTTTGACTTGAAAGATGACTCTTTTGCGGTGATAGATTTTCCTCTAACGACGGATGTCATAATACGCGGTGTAGAGCTCGGTGTGCGCGATGATCAGAAGCTGTGTCTTTATGCTGTAGGATTTCCTTCTAATCAGTGCCATGGATGGACATTGACGGGGGAAGGAGTGTCTTCATCGTGGGCAAGGATGTTTGCATCCGATTACCGGATCCCTTACCCGACACCACTACGGATCCGTCCTAGACTCCTCGAGAAACCATCTTTTGTTTTTGGTCAAGCATCTTTGAAACCTACTTTTACACTACTTCTGTGGGATTACTATAACCCTGAGTACTATCTGGACGTGATCAAAGGAAACTTCTTGTGGGATTTATTGACCCCTAAATCCGAAAAGATTGCGAAAACAATGGAGGGACTATATTTGGACGTGCACGAGGCCTATGACTTGGTCGAGAGTCTGGTTTCACCATTTTTACTAGAGCTTTAGCTAATTCAATAAGTTTGATTCCTGTGCTTGTGGTTTTTTTTTTGTTTTTTACTCATCCGTCTTTATGTACAATTAGGTTGTTAATTTCTGTTTCAAGTGTAATTACTTATTTCTATTTTCGAAAAACACGGTTGCTTGACTACTTATGGATTCATGCAATTTTTTTTCTTTCTTGTGAGGCCGATCGTAGCAACACCTTAGGAATATTGCCGAAAAGAATACCACATTAAGTACACTATGTTGATTAACAAAATCTTCTCCATAAAATATATTATTTACCAAGAAATCTCAATTAAACCACATGAATTCTCTACTTCCGTCTTTCCTTTTTGGCTTCTTAAGCATGCCACCACGCCATTTCCAAGTCCTTAAACCTAGGAATCCATTTGAAATAGCCTCCATTACTCCTTTGGATAGCACTCGTTTGGCTGTTGATCTAGTGATGATAGCCCATACCAAGGGAGGAATGGAAAGGACCGGGCAACGATGGAAGAAGGTTTTGGAGGAAGGAGACTTTCCTAACTATAAGATCATCAAAATCCCAGCTTTACCTTCCGTCATCGAGGCTTATCCTGCTTAAACAAAGATGGTTCGATTATGTCTATTAATCACGTTGGTGAAGTTCTATCAAAATATGTTAAGGTCTTTTTTTAATAAATGCCCTTCTCTATGTAGAAGTGTATTTGAATAATTTGAGCAGAGTTTATCTCTTGCAATGATGTGCGTCTAATATTTACTCAACGATGAGTTAATGGGTGATCTAATAAATTAGTAATATTGCTCTTACCTCTTCTACTAATTAACTCAAACGTGATTAAAACTCATAATCTTCCAGCTTATGAGTTTATCAAGATTATTTCCAGGTGGTCTCTATCTCGATGATTTGGACTGGAACAATTCTTTGAAGGTTGAATGCTTTATTTGGTTGGCTCTTCAAGATAAGTTGCCAACCCTCAATAATTTGATTCGAATGCGAAGATGCGGTGTCCACGACGAGAATTGTAGTCACTTACTTCTCCATAGTCGGTCGTCTTGGCTAATTTGGAATGTTTTTGCTTAAAGTTTGGGCATTTCTTGGTGCATTGGCCCTTCAAATTTCTGGCTTGGATGAATCTTGTTGAAAGTGGTACGATAGGAAAGGTTTGGTTCTCGTGAATGGATGACCTTGTTGAAAATTATCTCAATTTATGGAAGCCAAAATCCTTTCCTCTTCCTTGAATCGCATGCTCCATGTCTGTAGGGGCGTAGTCATGGCTTTGTGTCTTCTGTGTTTTTTTTATTGCCCCTGCACTCTTTTTGCCTCTGTTTGTGCTTTACGGTACCTTCTTGGACTATTGTTAATATGTTCGTCAATAAATTTACTTATAAAAAAAAGCTGCGGCTATGTAAATTTCTTCATCAATTCAATCAATAGTGCTTGTCTTTATCACATTAATTATGAGGTTTCTTTATTCAAATTTAATATAACAATAATTCAACGAGGATCAATCATGTCATATCGTTTTATGCTTTCCGCACAGACTCTTAACAAAGAGATTGAAAATGAAGGCAGAAAGCACGAAAGTGACAGTTGCATAGAAAATGGTTTATATCTAAAGAATAGCGTTATTCCCTTTAACCCAAAAAACTCACTTATCATAATTGTCTTCAGCTTTGAGTCAACAAATTCAACACTCATTTCTTATAATATTAATAATAATAAACCAACCATCACTTTAGTCAATAAATATGTTTCTCCCATTTCGGATTTATATCTGCATAACGGCTTCGTAAATATATTTTTTTATAAGTAATTTTTTTACAATTTTTGTCAAAACTTTAATATTGGACCTCCTTAAACTTTACAATTCCTTATATCGTTATGTTATTCTCTATATGTTATTGGACCTACTTTAACCATTAATACTTAAAAACTACCTCTAGGTTTAATCATCTTTGAAGTTTTGAATTAAGTGAAACATGTTTATAATGTCACACTACGGGCCTGAATAAAATATAGGACGTCGGATGAGTCATTGAAAAAATATAGATGATCTGACGATCATATAAAGGCATGATTATTTTAATCGTTTTTCCTCTCTGTCCTCTCCTTCTCAAAACCAACGATAATACCAAAATTGACGGCGAGGACGAAAATTATCATCGCCTCTCTTTCCTCTACCTCCCTCAATCGACAGTGAGAAAGAAATCGACCAAGGTAACTATCATAAAGATTGAGACTCGTCATCAACCCCATCCTGATTGCCGATATCTGCACACATCCTTTTTCGTTGTTTGTTCTAATCTTTACTCCATCAACCTCATCGGTATCTCCGTGAGTAGAAATAGGTTAGGAACCTCAATACCTACACTTTCTATATCATCATCCCACCCTCAATATCTTCTTCAACAATGAGATCACCGTCTACGAAGACCTAGAGTAGCCATAGAGAAGATCGTAGCCGCGAGGATGTGGTCATCTGTTTGTGAAGATGAAAGATCTAAGTGGAGACTCTGAAACTATTGGTTAGATGTCACCCTAAATTCTATGTGGCTAGGTGAGGATGAGTTCATGATTTTGTCGATGAATTGATGGTTGATTTTTTTTTATGGTTTGCCCAATTATATTTAATAGTTTCTCCAAATATATTCAATAATTTTTTCAATTATATTCAACACTTTGCCTATTTATATTCAATGGTTTACGTAATTATATTCGATAGTTTATCCGATTGTATAAAATAGTATACCATGTTAAATTATTAATTTTTTAATCTTTAAATATTTTTTAAATAAATTTTATCAAACATATATTAAATAATTTTCCATAGTTATAAAAAAAATGGAGCAAGCAATTGTATCAAACTGATCAATCTATTGTATAAAATTAAAAAAAATCTATTGAATCAAATAAATTAAACTATTATATCAATCAGTAAATTCACTTAGTAACTTTTGAATTGAAAAAAAAGATGTCGGAGCTCCTCCAATTTCCATCAAGGTTAGACTACAAGGCATTTGTACGACGACTTAGAACAGAGCACAAGAAAATTATCCCCGATAGTGAAATAGAGCACCGTAGAATTAGATCTCGACCCAAACCGTTAAACTATAATAGACTAAACCACTTAATTACAACATAGCAAAATTATTGAACCATAATAGTGCAAACTTTTGAATCAAATATCTGATATCGTGATTATCTGGGAATGAAATAGTTAGCAGGATCTGATTATCTTGATTTTGGACTTCCATAATTGTCAAGAAATGGGAGACCATGATTTCAAGGTTTATCCTTTCCCTAAATGATCTCGTTCTTTTTGCCGATTTTATTTTGTTTTTTCTTGGACGGGCCTAAATGACTATCATGCCCTGCCCTATAGCAATACAGTACCAGTACCGTGCCGTACATAACACAATAGCACCAAATCGTGACTATATTTTTTAGGACGTACGGGCCTACGGGGGTTTGTGCTCAAATTTAATGCAATTCTTTTTCTGCGTCCTGCGGCTATTTGCTCTTTTGTATAAAATCCCATGAATTTATTATATTTGTATGCGTGAATTTTCAAATTACGGTTATTTCCACGGCTAGTACTTAATAGTTAATTCAGATACAAAATCTTCCAAGCCAACAATAGTTAAAAAAAACTACATAGCAAAATAAGTGGCCGGATGAAGTTATTCAATAGGCTACAGCCCAGCATAAAAAGGCCCACCCATTAGAAAATGGGCCTTCTAAATGTTCAGCCCACTTCTTTTTCTTCTAGTGAAGTTCTTTACCAATTTGAGGCCGTATTAAGTATTACAGTTGATCAAATTCGGCTTATAACTGAATAATTAATTATGTCGTAGCAAGTAGAATGCCGGATAATGGCGAAAGAAAAAATAACTAAAAACGGAACTTTCCTTTAATTGCTACGAACAAGAATAAACGTTTGCCATTCTTTTTTCTGTTGTCATACTCTATATATTATATTCAAGTCGGGTAGAGATAGCTCTTTTAATAAATAAAATTATATTAACTAGACTTGAAATTAAGAATTGCTTCAAATGTAAATTATTTATTACTCAGAAAAACTCTTGTCGGTGCCGAAATTATGTTTTAACTTGAGATAACTAATCAATGAATATATTCTTGCATTAATGTTGATTGGCAACCCTAATAACAAGATCATATACCATGCATTAATGTTGATCGGCAACCATATTAAAGGAGCTCAACAGTCAACTACTCGGCTTTCTTAATATATAATTATGTAATCGTATATCATTAAATGCGTATTAAAGGAAATAAATTCCACATCCGGTGGCTGATTCGATTGTTACCAAAAACCAGCACGTGACTTGATAACAACTTTAAGTGGCAATCTTTTGGGTATCTAATTATCTGACACGCAAAATATAATTAATTCCATCATCCAACAGGGCAGCAAGTCAGCAACCTATCTGTCGTTTTCTTTCTTTGAAAACTTCGACGGAAAATAGTATTTGAAAATGAAACTAATTTGGCTACCAAGTCACATGCAACCATAGTTTTTAATATCGCATTCCGATCGGTCGAACCATGTTTCGGAAGGCATATCAGTTTAGAAAAATATGCATGCTCGAGTTTTGGTCCAACTGGAACTTTTCCAGTTTAACTGGGCGAAATGAAGTCTTGAATCAACCAGAATTTTTCGGTTGAACGAAAAAACCTAATAAAATGACAAAATCGAAAAATTGGTGCACTCGAATTTTGGTCCAACCGAAAAAGTCTGGTTGAACCAAGTTTTTATTTTGCCCAGTTGAACCAAAATTTTCTAGTTAAACTGGAATATTGTGTTGAAAATAAATTTATTTTAATTTAATTGGTGGTTTGAAGAAAATTTTGTAGTATTTATTGTAAAAGAGGTTGTAGTATTTATTGTAGAAGAAGCATTGTATGTTTTTAATTAATACACTTATTGAAAATAATAATTTTTAAGATAAACATATATTATTTATCTATATATATGCAAAAAGTTTTAAAATAAAAAGTTTTAGTCTGACCAGCATTCGGACCAGATGAACGGGTCGACCTGGATTTTGGACAATTTTCGGGTCAACGTCCGGAACGGTTTGAAAACAGTGCATGCAACTACGAAATTTGACTTTAGCAACAATAAATTAAGATAATTAATCAATTTGATATAAATTAAATATATATATATATGATTTAAACAAAATCAATCACTCAAACTTCTACATAATCTACGTAGTTTACATATATTTGACTTTGTTTGTCATGATTAAGTTTCTCCTTTGGATATAACAATTATAGATGAAGTGGGATACGAATATGACATCTCGTGAATGACATTATGGGAGAGACTTGGTTAGGATTCCGCGTGTAACCTACGTGCCATACAACCAATCTTCCATGACATTTTTGACATGGAAGTCCAATCCCCATGTGTAGTGTAAGAGATTTTGGTTGGGAGTTGCACTCCACGATCAAATATAGTTGTTTAGATATGAGTAGTTGGAGACTTTGTTTTATTTAAGAAAATAGTTTGTTCAAATTTTACAAAATATAAAATATTATTAGAGAAGTATACTCTAAATTCTCTTAAATATGGTCATGTGTTTTTTTAAGAGAAAATATAATCATGTAGTGTTAGATTATGAATAACATTGAAAAAATCCAATCTAGTTGGCTCTTTACCATTTATAATCCATGGTTGGCAGTTGCACTTCCTTGAGTGGAAATACTATGATTTGTCTAGATAAGATGGGAACTATGTTCACACTTAAAAGACCTAATTTTTCAAATTTAATTAATGAACTAAGTAGTCGTTTCTTGTTGGAAAATGGAGGGAGAATAGTTAGTTCTTGGTTAAAGTCAATGGCATGGCACTGCCGTTTGCTTTAAAACGACAAGCAGATGCATGTGTCACTTGGTATGCTTTATTGGGTGGGCATTTTATCAATTATGGTCCCTCAAGATGCATCATATCATCTTTCTAAAAATTGCATCATATTATCATGATTTGAGAAAAATAATTTGGAGATTGATCTAGAATTTTTCACATCCCTTAGATCAACTAGTCCGACCCATCAGACTTCTATTTGGACCAATGATTTTTTAAAACTAAAAATATATATTATTTATTAAATTTGTATTAAAATATCAAATCCTTACAGGGTTACTATAATGGCTAAAAAGCATTAAAATGAAAGATATCGTAATCTTCTACCGACAAATGTTTGAACAGTTTTATTTTCATGTTTGACAATACAATTCACTATATAAATAATTTATGTTTGTACAATAAGCATTTAGCACACGTGGCAACTTATACCGTTAGTTCATGTCAAAGTAACGTCCTATTAGACTAATTAAATACAATTTCCTCTTCATTCCATTATGACTATATATTCGTTTTAATGTAATTGATTAACCTAAAGTGACGTTCGCGTCATAATGTAGAGTGGTACCAAGCACATTTATACGCACAAAGTTTTCTATTAAAAAATTAAAAAAGTGCGGTACTGAAGTAAGTAAGAGGAGGTTTCAAACGCTTTGAATTTAGATCTTGAGGGTATAAAGATCTCTTGATTTTGGCCCGACTTAAAATCGCTAAAATCGGATTTATCAAAATCTTTTAAAAAAATAAGCGAATGAATATAAATCTGTAGGATTATGCTTTAATCTTATCCAATTTTTTAATATTCTTTTAAAATAATATATTGATAACTAAATAAGCACTGAATGTGCAATATCAACTTAGCCAATTTTTAATATTATTTTATTAATTTGTTTATATTCTTTATAATGGCTTGTTTTAATAAAGAGATAACACACATTCTCATTTTTCAAGTAACTCAATACTAATTTGAACAATTAGATTGAGCTTATTTTTATTCAAAATTAAGAGACCCGCAGATTATCTTGATCCTACTCAATTTTTAAGAACTAAAATTCTACACGAAACCTTAATTTTAATAAGGATAAAGATATATATACGTTCAGTTTCTAGAAAAACCAAAATCTGAATACTATGAATCCTACCGATCCTCTCCATCGGATCCCTACTTGAAACATGCCAATCATCTGTGCTCATGTAAAAAGTTAACATGATATGTGGTCTATATGTTTCTAATGAAAGCACCACGTATGCGGACACTAAGCAATTTGTAAGATGGGTGGCAATGCACGGGTCCAGGTTCAAGACTAATCAGGATGGTTTCCGGACATCTGTTGTGTCGAGCAGTGATCACCACTTAAAATCAATATTAATATTGATTAAGTTGAGAATTATAATCTTCCGAAAAAACATGTAACGTTGCTTGGAGCATTCGTACAACTTCCATTTTTTCGTGTTATTTCTTTCCGAAAACCAAGCCAAAAAGATAAACAGAATGCAAATCAAGCAAGACAAAAATATTCCAGCAATAATAAGATGCATGCGAATTTCAATTTTCTTCCCTCTTTTTTTGGGTTTTGTCAGTAGTAAATTACATGAGCAGTACAGCGAACATGGTATATTACAGATCAATCATCCATCCATGAAATGTTCCAATCCTACATAGCTATTGTTTCCTCTCTAATCCCCTCGTTTGTAATCATCTCTCTAGGAAGCACCTCACACACAAAAGCTCCTTCACACTAGAAGAGCCCCCCATAAACAACCCACAACTAGGAGCTCAAAAAACACATACAAAGTGGTCCTAAAACGAAATCAGACAATTACATTTTATCTACACTATATGGTCCTAAAAATAGGTGGCAATCAAATCTCCTCTTCAAAAGTGAAGCAGCAAGTAGATTAATTATAATTCCTAGCCACGCCTAATCCCAGTGAAGTAGTTGAAGTCATGGTGTTGGACCCTTAGCTGCTTTAGCCACGAATCCGCCACGCTCAACAGCGACCCGAGCCTCTCTTGGTCCCGCCCGCTATTCCCCGAGACCCACAGGTCCCCCTGCATCTTGTAAGTGGCCAACCCAAATGGAGGCAACCCTATTCCCTCCCCTTCCTTTCTCTTCCTCTCCGGATTCTCCATGTCGTCCTCTATGTCCATATCTAATAACACCACGTACGGCGTACCCAAAAAAAAAAAATATGAGTACCGAATTTACGAGATTTTGTGTGTGACAGCGGATCCAAAACACGAATTTTGTGTACCTTGGAAGGATGACGAAAGGGTGTGGTATGTAAGGAAGCAAGTGGAGAGGTCCCTAATTGTTCTGCCCATTGGAATGTGATATATTGGGTACCTGAGCATAATTGATGAATAACAACCAACAAGTTGTTAGGGTAACCTTTTCAGAAGTAATAATTGCTACATGTTTGTTCTTACGGAAATAGCAGCGTTACGCGTTTTTGTATAAGCTAGACATGAAAGGAATTGCCAAAATTTCCATTCCACAACAACATAACAATATCACAATCAAAAACTATTTAGAGAGAGAAGGAGATAGAGACCAGGAAACGGCCATCCAGCTAGCCGGCGAAAGATCTACGCTTCTCAAGGACATCAAGCCAGGGTATCTCCGAGAAAACCCACTAATCTGAAAGAAAGAAAAAAAGGGAAGAAAATTACAAGGAGGGTCACGATAAGAATATGCAAATATTCTATAATTTCTAATGGCAGACATTCTATGGAATTTCCGAGCATAAATGGTCACAATCAAAAAGAATTCGGGATCCTTCCAATGGTATATAGATCAAGTCAAAAGACAGCACAATATCAAAAAGGCAAGAAAGAGAATATGTGCAAAGGAAAGGAATCCAACCACATCTTATGTAGGAGACGTGCATACACATTAAACGCGTGAAATTTGGGAAATGCCAAGACAAAGTTTGCATCACAAAGTTTCTATTGCGTCTTTATCTTATGCCGATCACAGAAAGGAATCCGCGGACAATGTAATGCTCCATTTGATCAATTTGTGATAATAAAATTCTATACTTTTATTTTCGACCGGGAAACAAATGTTAAATGTAAAATGTAAAACTAAGGATTATCAAATATCATTAAAATGAGGAAAGGGTAAGTACCTTATCCATCAAGGGGACTCTTCCATAGGGAGTGGATCTCTCGAAATACTGGAAATACAAGTATCCCAACCTATCATTAAAATGGCAAAGGGCTTCTTGCTCGGACCCTCCTTCCTCGGACGAGGACGATCCGTCCCACCTCCACAACTTATCGCTCTCGCTCTCATCGCTGCACGAGTCGCTACACGAATCCCTTGTCTCCCCGTCACCTGAATCCGTCTCTTCCCTGTAAGAAACAAACGTCTTAGCAAGAACATAAACAAACCACCATATTCATTTGCATTAACAACTCGAACGAGACGAACCAACCAATTCCAATTACCGTAGGAGGTTTAGGAAGGAATGGGTAGTGAAAATCTGGAGCGCGGAAAGGTAAGGGACATAGTACTGGACGACGGTGGACCCTCCATCTGTCGTCTGGACGACAGGGACACCAGCTCCATAGGCGCTCCATTCGTCGTAGCAATTCCAGAGATCACTAAGCCTGAAGTACTCCACCGTCTCCCTCTCCCACGGGTGCCATATCCGGTTCAGGTTCCTTATCTCCGACTACAACAAAAATAAAAAAGAACATATAAACGATAACCCATTAAACAGAAGAAACTTGGGTCGCAAGGGATTGGAGAAATGGATAGGAAAAAACCAACCTTTGGGAGTAGCTGAGAAGGGACGGTCGGGGTCGTGCAATGGAGAAACCGGTCCAAGTTGGATTGGGATTGGGTTGACCCTTTTCCAAAGAACATGGCTTTCTTTGGTTGGGAGAAAAAATGAGAGGAGGGTTTTTCTCTCCCGGGGAGATGGTGGTGATCAGAGGTGAAAGAAGAACCGGAATTGGATTCCCTTTCTCCTAGGAATTCGATTCCCCCGTTAATCTTTGACCTTGATAGGAATGGGAAACGGAGGAGAACTGGAATGACGATGGAAGAGAATTATAAATACCTATATATATACACAGTTTTTTTTTTTTTATCTTTTCAGCGTTTTTTTTCTTTCTTCTTACTTTTTTTCGGACAGCTAAATACAAGAAACAGAAAAGGAGAAACCAGAGTCTTGTCCTCTGTTTCTCTCTTGGAGTTGCTCTGTTATTTTTTTCTCTTACCACTAAGCTTCACTAGGCAATCTTAATGAAGTATTCTTCTTCTTCTTCTTCAAATCTTGGAAGGAAGGGAGCTCAAGGAAGGGCAATAGACATTGCTTCCTTCCTTCCTTTTGCAACAGAAAAACCAAAAGGCTCTCCTGGTTTCTGGGCTAACCCCTTCTGTTTTTTTAGTTTTTATAACGGAAGAAACAAAGTGATGGATATAATAAAGGGATCTCACTTTCTCGGGAATGGAAATCGGCAGACGTCCAATGGGAAATAGCAACAAATTTATAGCTCTTACTTTCATTTTTTTTGTAAAATGAGAAAAGGTTGAGCTATATTGAATTCGCGGATCATGAAATGTTATCTTAGTTTATGACTTTATTCATCATTGAAAATATAAATGAATTTTTTAATTTTTTAATAAATATTTAATATTTTACATATTTAAATATTCGAACTTGATAGCTAATAAATTTTAATAATTTTTAGCTAATAAATTTAAATATTTATAATTATTTAATTTTAATTTTATAAAGACTCAAATCGAAATTATCGAGTCTAGATATCATCTATTTACTATCAATGAGGAACGAAAATAAATAGGCGGTGGCATAAATAAAGAGTATAGAATACATTTATGATAAATCATCTGTCCCTCTCAATTCTACATGAAAGATACGTTTTCCTTTCTCAATTTATCTTCTTTTCTTTTGATTTACCCTTTTCACAAGAATTGTGATTTTGTCGAATTTTGCCAGGGCGGACGTTGGGGCGGTTTTAATGGAATGGGT
This sequence comes from Hypericum perforatum, assembly GCA_012979155.1. Lineage (NCBI taxonomy): Eukaryota > Viridiplantae > Streptophyta > Magnoliopsida > Malpighiales > Hypericaceae > Hypericum > Hypericum perforatum. The sequence continues at coordinate 22,096 of SOPF01028973.1, read as the reverse complement.
CCATTCTATGCCTCATGTAGCAAGTAAGTGGCTTTTTGGATATTTAAAACTTTCGTTGAATTATTGTACTATCGATTAATATTGATGAGGGTATAGTTTCTGATGGGCACATGTGGACAAACAATCTCAATAGATCGAATTTCCGCGTTCTTATGGAAATAAGATATTTAGATGTTTAATTTATAGTTTTCAATATCGTCATCCTACCACATTTTAGATGATATCCCATATCGAGAAAATAAGTACAACTAAATTTTGATCCAATCGGAACATTTTCGGTTCAACTAGACAATTTATATACTTGGTTCAACCAAAAATTTTCAGTCAGAATAAAAAAAACTAATAAAATAACAAAATCAGAAAATAAGTGCACTCGAATTTTGGTCTAACCAGAAAATTTCTAGCTCAATTGGACAAAATGCAAGCTTGGTTAAACCAAAATTCTTTGGTTAAATCAGAATATTTCGAGAGAAATAAATTTAATTAAATTAAATAGGTGTAGAAGAAAAGGTCATAATATTTATTGTAGAATAAACATTCAATTTTTTTAATTAGTGCATTTATTAGAATTACTAATTATTAAGATAAACATCTATTATTTATCTATATATGTAAAATATTTAAATAAAAAGTTTTGATCTGATCGATAGCTCGACTAGTTAGATCAATCGATCCAAATGTCGGACCAATTTATGGATCAATGTCCGGAACAACATTGAAAACAATAGTTTAATTTGACTATTTGTACTATTTCAGCCAGTAATTTAGCTGTTTTGAGCAAGTGGTTTCGTTTTGACTTATGAGCCCTTTTCACCCAAAAACAATTTGGTAATTATAGTTGTATTTCATATAATATTTACAAATACAAGGATTATATGAGGTCATAAATTGAAACAGAAAATTCTTATGAAGGAACTTAAATACAAAATCAAGATTAGATAGGTAATCAAGTAAAAACCAATTATAAACAATATCGCAATATTAGAAAATCATCGTTAAACTGACGACTTACAAACCCAGTTCTTATAGTAGTCATTCCAAGATTGGAAAAAACTTAGCAATGGTTATCACATTTTAAAATGACTCATCGAACATCACATGCTTGTTGCATTCTTTTATAATTATTCATAATAGATTTGCTAAAAAGCATAATAAACTCAAAGAACATTATACAAACGATTTTGTTATGTAACTTGTCGTACTGAGTTATAGTTTATCGTTGACATAGTTCATATTTTCTCAATTGCTCCCAAAATTTAACACGTGGCAGACACAACATATCTTAATAAGATCACACTTGGCAAGATCATACGGTCGAGGAGAGAGAGAGAGAGATATGAGAATGTGCCTCCGACAATGGAACTCGTCATTCCACTTTTTATGTGCAACTTGAGCGTCGGTTGAGTTCAAAATATAGAGCAATCCAGACTTCATAAAATGAAAATCATCTTGTCTTTTCATAGGTAAATTCGAAAATGCCAAATCTGTCCAATTTGAAAAGGTCTTGACTGATGACCTTGTTGTTAAAACTTGTTTAATAGCTGTATTTTTCTGACAATTATCATCAAAGTGAATCTCCTAAAAATCGGTCTAAAAGAACTAATATAAATTAAACTGTATTTAATAGTATAGTACTTTTTTTAGGTAATAGTACAGTGCATTATATCTAATTATCAAAAAAATAGTACATTATAGCTAATCGCATGAACCAACAAGTTTCAAGTATATATTTTATGATTGTGATAATATTCTTAACCTCAAATTTGAATTGTTTTACATGGCAAAGAATCTTATAAAGGAGAAAATAAAAAAAAAAATCTAACCGGAACAGAAGTATAAAACAAGATGCAACCTTTTTAAAACGAATCACGTTGCCGGTTGTACATATGCAAAATGACAACGAATTATTCAGGTGACGTGACCCTATCCAAAATAATTGCTGAAGGCTTTCATAAGCTATTTATTTTTATCGATGATAGTATTAAATCTCTTCTGTTTTATGTGTTTATTTAGGATATTATTCTATTCTATGTTCACATCGTTTTAAATATGTATAATTAAGTTAAGATTTTTCTGGGTTATCCGATTCCAACAATTTTGGATGGGGTGGACTTTCTAAAATACATAAACACAAGGTAAATATTCGTTTACGATTATTTTATGTTCATGTTTGTTTTACCATGTACTATGTGATCGATTGGGTCAGTTAATCAAAATTTTATATTGGATATTTTTTTAAAAAAAATAACAAAACTATCTCAAAAAGTATAAATGGTATGTCCTAATGAATGGTGTTTTAATGATCAAGTGAAGTGGCATTCTTATGGTGCATTTTGCTTGCTGTAGGTGATTTTGGCACCGAGTAGCTAGGTAGGAGTAACTCTTTTGGTTTTTTTTTTTAGGATTAGGTACACATCGTCTAAATCAGTCCGTACACTTTGAAATTTGAAATGAATAGTGCTGATATTTTTTTATGCGACACTGACATATTATTCATACGATAATGATATGTATTCTTTTATTTTTTTTAGAATTATATTTTTTTTCATATGATACCGATACGTGTGAGTTTTTTTCACTTTAGTCTCATAGTTTTTGGATTTTTTTTTAAACTCGACATGTATATTTTTTTATTTTTCTCAAAATGACATTTTTTCATGTGATAGTGGCCACTCTAGATTTTTTTTAACTTTGATCTTGTGAATTTTGAATTTTTGCAAAAATATATTATTCATACGATTGAAAAAAAATCGTTTAGCACCCAATCTAAATTTTTTTGTGTGCTGAGAGCTAGATAGAGTTTATCAAAATTTGTGTTATTCTGATAGGTTTTATCTTGTTCTTCATTATTTGTGATTCTACGAGTGTAAGTATTTTGGAATTGATTGATGAGTAAAAATTTAATTATAAAAAAGTGAAGTGGCATTCGAAAATCGAGCTACTAGGTTTAATTACGGGTGTAGTGTCAAAAAATCTTATTTAAGGAATGAATTCCGAAACCGCGGATAGAATCTGTAGAATGTATACAATACCTCTATTATAGTCGCAATGAAAAAAACTTATTTACTTGTAAAAACATAATTATTTGGTAGTAGTCCACTTTACTATTTGGCGGGTGAAGCATTATATTGAACGTAAATTAGCTAGATTTCCGAGAAATCTTTAAGAACATCTACGTTTGGTAGGTGTATGGTAATAGAAAAGGTATCAGTTTTTATGTATTTGTACTTATCGTCACCACTCTTTTGTTTGCTTAAGAAGACTTCGTCCCAATACTCTAAAATCCTAAACCGCGTGAACGTAAAGGCATTGTTTGAGAGGTAGAGAGGGTACCGGGCACTCTACATTGCTGACATTTGACAACGGATGCCTTTTTTTAAACAACTAAAAACTTATCCATGCCGAAAGTATATAGTAACCAAAAATTGAAAAAAAAAATTGGTAAAACTGTATTCATGTCTTACTTATTAAAAAAACTGTATTCATGTCATTAATAAAATAATATTGATAACAACATATCTATAATAGAAAATATATATAAGGCTCGAATTGGAGATACCATTATTTCTAGTACATAATTTTTTATAAGATTTAATAAGAGAAAAAATAAATTTTTGTCTTATCTAACTCAGACCAATTAGAGATAAAATTATTTCAATATAATTTCGTATTCCAGACATTTTACATATTCTAAAAGTCTCATCTAATTTAAAAATTAATTAATTAACTTTACGAATGCAAATATTTTATAGTATAACATAAAATTTTAATATTTCTCAAATATCAACAATGATAAATATAGTAGGTTATGCACTTTTCCAAAAAATATTAAGTTGTGATAGTAAAATTTTTCGATGTCAAAGATCAGATAGATAAACAGCGAGAGGGCAATGCACGTGTAATTAAGATACGGCATCCAAAATATATAGGTTGACAGAGAAACAAAACTACTCCACCAGATCACGGATTTGTTGTAGGCTCGGTAGCTATGACTTGGCCCTCATCGACTACGGTTGAAGTCCGGATTGGATGCCGGTCCTATTGGTCTCGGTCCATTTCGTGCGGATTTAAATTATGATCGTACGGTACATTAAAGAAAAAGTAGACGATTTGACGACTATGATTGAATTGAGTAGTTTTGTAATTTATTTCCGCATTTTATTAAATTTTTTCTTTCATTTCATCTTCCGCTCTCGGTTCTCCTTATCCTCCTCTTCACTATTTCTTTATGTTTGAATTTTAAAGTTAGTATCTCCACCTCATAGAAATCTTCAGGTTTGACGCCAGTACTGACGAAACCGATGACGTTATCGATAAACCTAACGATGACTAGCAAGTCCGATGACATGCAATAGATTCGATGACGAGCGACAGATCTACAATACTGATGAAGAGACTTACATCTTGTTAGAGGTTGAAAAGTCATATTTGACTCTCGCCCTTAATGCCCTCCTCCCCGGCCAAACTTCGACATGAGACAACGATGAAGGATGATACTAATAGAGGATGATACTTGTGGAGGAGCACAATGTCGGTACGAGCATGATGATACTAACTCTCATCCTATCAGGATAGATTAGGAAGTTGGATCTAACTCTCGTCTACGATAATGACTTATCCTGATGTCTAGATGACAAACTGAGTTATATCAAAATAGTAGACTGAGTTATATCAAAATGACATACTAAATTATATTAAAATAAAAAATTAAATAATATGAAAATGGCAAATCTGATTATCACGATCGGTGAGCTAATTGGTGAGATCAAGACTTCAATCTCTTCTTCTCTATCTTGGCTTATTTTCTCTGCGATAACAAGTTACTCCGACATTTAAATAAAAATATGTCATTCATACCAACATAAACATGTTATTCTGACCAACATAAACAAGCTATTCTAACCAGCAAGAACACATTATTTTTAGATTGACATGAACATGTCATTTAGACTAATTGCACCATGGTATTTTGACCAACAACAATATATTTTTTAGACTAATAGTAACACGCCATTTTTAAACTAAGATGAATAAGTGATTATAGGATAACGGCAACACCATATTCAAATTAACAACAATACTTCATTCTGGTTAACAAAACACATGACATTTTGGATGGCGCATGGTCTAGAACAATTATCATTTTGTCCTTGCCAGAGTCTTGTATGGTACAGAACATGCGAATCATCTACCCAATTTTCTCCCTACATTTGTCCATCTACAACTTCCGTGACTAATCTAGTCTATTAGAAATATTTGTCACTAGTAACAATATTTTTAGAAGAATAATAATATATCATCATTTGGATAAAATCGTATTAATTAATATTGTAAAAGTAAGGTATGTGATTTTCTAGTTGTGATATCTTATCTCACAAATGAAAACTCAATACGCTCAAAAGGCGGGAAGTGAGACTCGATTGCAAATTTGGAATTTGTAATTGTTGTGATCGAAAACTTTTTTGGAGCCTAGCAGATTGCAAGTTGGCAATGGCAATAACTTTTTCTTCTGGGATGATCCCCGGATTGAACGAGCCCCTTAAAATTGCAGTTCTTGGGTATGAACCAAAATTAGGTTATTCATGACGACTCGTTTCAAACATAGGATATGGGTGTTCCGTTAGGGTATGATCATCTCGATGTACTTGCAACCTTCTCTTTTTTCTTTGATTAATGAAGATCGTTGTTTGTAAAAAATAATCTATCCACTCATAAAAAATAAAACTTCGTACCCCATGACATTATCAAGTCTTAAATTTTAAAGTTTTTAAATATTTATAAAGTCTTTTACCGTTGAATTATAAGAAACACAAAATTCAATGAATTTGTATTCTAGAATTCGCAATTTTTGGTAGAAATTACTAAATGAGATTAACTATAATTTTTTTAGTAAAATGTTTTACTTCATAGTAACTCCAAAGAATTTATATCGACATAGTTACAACACGGATAAAACTCTCTAAAATCAATCAAAATAGTGTCTAGGAGATAAATTTTATCTAGTTCCAAATGGGGACGAAGCAATATTAGAGGTTGATTGTCTCTGCCTAAATTTTTTTATTTATAATTAAGTATGTATTTTGATATATATTTTTATCATAATTAAAAATTACTTTTACTAAAAGATTAATCAATCTAAGAACTAAAATCGAATCTTAAAAATTAAAATTAACTCCAAAGCCAAAATTTTTTGACTCTATCCTTGATTTTAAAATTACCCAAAATTAAATTCATAAGGTAATTCACAAGTCAGATAATATCAAAATAAGTACATACTACTACCAATACTATTACAAACATCGAGGAGTATCAAAACATTGGGAGAGATTAACTGCAATTGACCATATAATATACATGCGACGGTGTTAAAAAAAATGTAGGAAATAGGAGTCGTGGCACCACACAAAAATAAATGAAAATAAATAGAAGAATGTGCGTTTTGGTGTTAAGTGCACCAATTGCGTATTTATGATGTCACAGATTGTCAACTGTCAATTAATAATATCCTCAATTTGTTTATGTGGTGGAAAATCAACGCCAATGATATTCTATTTTCCGAATAAACAACGCCAAAGTATAGACGCGTGGCATGTTTTAGGGATGGCTCGAGGTTATTGATCAAGTGTAATCGGTAAGGCCACGAGTAAAAATTGTCAAATTACAAGTGGGAACCCAATTAAATTTGCTTCGACTGCAGATGGCGCTTAGGAAGTGCAATTGGTCCAGCAATTTTTAAGATTCCAAAAAATTATATTTATTGTTACAACTACGAAAAAAATATTTATCTTTTATTTTAAAATTTTAGATTTTATATAGAATTTTTAACAACTTTGAAGTTAGTGTATCTTGTGTTATTTTTGTCCACATGCTAATAATATTAAAATCTAATCTAATTTTGATCTGATAAATCTTGTTTAATGAAATTATGTTATCAAGGAGAGACATTCTCGCGCAGGACTTGACTTATACTATGTTCTCGATAAAGAGAGGCCTCGTTTATTCGTGTTCTCCACCAAAATAATCTAATAACTTGACTTTTTATCTTTGCACCACAGTCTCCTTGTCTTTTTTTAATAAATAACACAGGAGTGTCTTCTTTACCCAAAAAAATTAACACTAGAGTGCTATGTTTAATTAATTATTACAAAAATGATTATCGTTAATTGCAAGTGGATGAACCACTTTTTCCAAATTAGTAACTGGACCAATAAAAAAAGTAACGAGGGCCAAGATATAAGAGAATTTCAGAGGTGTTCCTTTAATAAATACATATTGAGATTATCTCTCACCAGTTTGTTTATAAATATAAATTATCCATTTATTCATCGTGCAAGGTTTTAAAATTAGAATAAAAAAATCCTAATAAAATATTAAAGTAAGTTTGATTCACATATCGCACGCTCATATGCTGTGAGGACAAAGTGTTAAGAACCACCCATAAAAGTATCGTTCTAGTCATTCCAGGTTAAGTTTGGCAAAAGAAAATACCGAGGCACCGTATAACTAGTGCGTGAGTGACGTGCACCTTCTATAATCCTTTAGCTTTATGAGCATATTTCGGTTACATAAACTGATGATATGTCAAATTCAGAAAATACTCAAAATTTAACGTAAACTTGCAGCAAACATAAGGTTGTCTAATAAAGCATAATCTAATTTTACCCGATTTCTACTCATCGACATAAGTATGGTGATAATATAATTTTTATAATAAATTTTAAAACTTTGCAAATTAAATATCCTAGCTGCTTCTCTATTTACACCTATATAGTTGGTGGACACTAAAATTACCATAAGCGAATTCATTTTTGCTCCTTGAAGTGGACGTGTGCATTGCAATTGGTCAGAAGAAAAATAGTCAAAAGTCAACGTTGATTGTATTCCTGGAAAGACTCGAAAGTTAAAAAAAACGTCTAAAATGTATGCACTATTCCGGTTGATGTAGGTCAGTTATGGCTAGAATGCTAGAAGGTCAAAGAAGCATTGATTGCATCATATATGCGAAAGGAGAGAGAAAAACAACGCAGTGATTAAAAGAAGTTACGTAATCAAGAAAAAAATACCGGATTTAATTAATAATTTGTCAACCACTGATCACTTATTTCGAATATTGAAAATATTTTGACATTGATATTGAATATGCGAATACCAAATAGTGTAAAAAATAATTTGACAATATTAGAATAATCTCTAGTTTTGAACCTCGCACCACTACAAAGGGCAAACACAAAAAAAGTCGACTTCGAATAACAGAAGTTCTACATAATGGCAAGTCGAGTTTTAGAATAATTGAAAACAAAATAGTAACTACATCAATCATAAATCTCTTAGGCAGCTCTCCTCTTGCCAAGCAACAGCAAGTTATGTACAAAGACCACTACATATTTAATGTAAATTAAAACTTCAATTTCAGAAACGATTCCTTCTCGGGCAGGAGCCAGGAAACACAACATTGTAGGACTTGGGAGCTGCAAATGTTATTCTCCTTTCATCCGGAGCTGCCGTAACTTGGGCTCATCATGCTATACTCGCGGGGAAGGAAAAACGTCCACACTGTCGCAACAGAGTCATCTTCGGTGCGGAAAGAATGTACCATGTTATTAGACCAGCTGATTAATGTAGTGATATTCGGGCCTAGTTTGTCTTGATGGCTCGTCTCTGGTTATTCTCCACTTAATTTTATCTCTGCCAACTGAATGTTGCCGCTAAGGCCAGACACCTTGTATGATGGCATCAAAGAAAACCCATCTAGAAGTTTCACACACTTCAATCCCCATTTTAGCAGCAAGAACTCGATCAGATGATGGCCGCTGTTCATTGCAGCTCAGAAAAGAACAAGCTCGAATTAGGTATTAAAAAAAGTATTACTATCTGGAATGCGGCAGACTAGAAGAACCATAGAAAGAAAAAATTTATAAGTTGGAGCGAATACCTTCGGTCATGATAAGTGGTTATGAAGGTTGAACCGGGACGCCTCTGAAGCAAGAATGTTACAGTTGCAAAGAGGTCATCAAAAGCTGAAGGACGACAATCAGATGTTAATTTCAGTTCAAAAACGGATTGAAATGCCTAAAATGTTGGGAAAAGAAAGTAAGCAGCAAAAGAAGCACAAAAAGAGAGCGGATGGCAACTAGAAGAATTCTGTACCACTCGAGTCATAAAGAACATCAGCCCCCAGAATAAAATCGGGCTTTAAGCTGAAGATAGGTTCATCCCACATTCCCCATGTCAGTCCCAGCACCTATAATTAAGGCACATAATCAGCTCGAACACACCATTCAATAATTTTCAAACCTGTGCAACGTAGGGAGTCAAAGTGATTAGGTTACTTGGCATTGGAGCTCATTCAGATCACAAGCTCTTTTCATGTTATTCAGCACCTGCCAGCACCAAGTAGTACATGACATGAGAAGTACCAACCAACCTGAATGGGGCAACAAGCTAAGAAACTCATTCAACTTAAAGAAGGGCATATCGGCATTGCAAAAAAGACATCGAACCAAATTCCGTCCCAATTTTGGGGTTCATACATGTAGTACCTTACTGAACTAACCGACTCCATTGCATCTATACTCTCATCTACAATCCAGTTCTTAACAGAGAGTAACAGAAAAGGCACCAAAATTTACTCTGTCTAGGCTACTAAACTAGTATGCTTCAATTGGGCAGGAACCAATACCTCCAACCTACTCTCATCATCGGTTAGAACCACACACGAGCCGAGCTTCGCAGCTACCAATCCAGGCAACGAAGTGCCAGCACCGAGCTACAATATTGGCAACATCGAACCAATTTAAACAATAGAATCATCAAACATATCAATCCAAAACAAAACACAGCAACATAAGTGAAGAAGATGGCACCAAGAACCCCAGACAACCTCTACAACGCTTGCACCGGCAAAGCGCCCCCGCTGCTGCCACACGTACTCCGCGAGGACCACGCTACAAGGCCACATGAACAACCCGTACTCTTCTTTTATGTCCTAACATTGGCATTTCGCAATTAGAAAAAGAAAAAAAAAGGCCCCTCCTTTAAACATGTACCGAGACAAAGTTCCGAACTTTTACCTCTACGATGGATATAGAGAAGGAGGGCTTTTCTGGGTCGTCGCCGAAAACATGGAGGGAGACACGTGTCATGTCCTTCTCCCCCTTCCCGTTTGGTTGCCCTTCTTCTTTCTGCTCTTCCATTTTCTTTGCTTGGGACTCTGGACAATTCTCTCGTTTGGAAGCTAAAGACGAGCGGTTTGGAAATTGGATTTGGAACTGCATTTCTGGGCCGATGGGCCCAATGTTTGGTAAATTTTGTGTGTGGTTCCTAACTAGATGGGCCTAACCTGGATGTTCTTAGTTGGGTTTCAGGAAGCCTACAACTAGAAATGATCATGTTTTAAAAAGTATCCTGGCTGCTGATTCGGAATTTGTCCTGTATTTTGCGTCAATCGATCTGACCATAAATTTTTTGAGTAAAAATTAAAATTTATTTATTATATATAGTAATAAAATAGCAAATTGTCATGATAAACAAGCATTAAAATCATAATATAACCACTTTTGAATTACTTTTTTCTAAAAACTATACGTTTTTGCTGGCTGGTCAGCTTAACTGAAAAGAATTAATTGGTCCAACTAGAAAAACTGATGGTCAACATCAGTTTACCAGCGGTCAGGTTTAGGGTAATGTCCAGCATGGATTTTGGTTTTGATTTGTGGTTGAGTCATGTTTTTTTTAAACAATAAAGCTAACGTTTTTATGTGTATATTCTCAAGAACAGACGTGCATTTTAAATGGGTGAGCATAACAGGGCGGTAAAAAAATTGAAACAAATGGATATGAAAATATGTCCGACTTTGAATTAGATTAATTTTAAATTAATTCTAAATTTAGTTTGGGGATCAGCTTATCAAATTTCAGTAGATATATTGTTGACCCGAAGTCTGAAATCTTATTCTCATATTTTTACCGATTTGTCCATGTTTGTCTTCCCACCTGCAATATTGTATGGAAGGGAGGAAGTAGGTGCTGAGTTGGGTTAGGAAGAAGATATTCTTGGTACTTTAATGTCTAGGGGACAAACTTGTGGCCAACCTAAAATGGTTGTCTATTCAAGAAGAAAGGGACATAAAACTACAAACAGAACAATGTGAAATTTAATGTCCGTACGAGTGAACAATGGATTTGAGCAATTGGACAGCAAGCTCGTAACACACTCTACAAGTGACAAATGATATTACTTGTGTAGTGCATTTCTGTATATTTAACGAAACATTTTGATGATTAATAATATTTTACGTATTTAAAAAAAAAACACATTCTATAATTGTCGTCATGGAAATCTTCTTTAAATTTTCATATTTGTGCCCATCTTTTTGTTAATTGAACCAGATCTCGATTTCAATCAAATTCCAATATTTGATTTTTCCATCGCCATTACTTGATGTTCATGAAGATACACAAGTACGCTTAACATCCAAGAAAACATTCTTTGATTCCAAAAATTCCCCAGCACTAGCATTGTGCATGGGGGTAACTATATGATTCTTCAAACTATAATATGATATCGACTTTATATTTTGTAAATAAAACATAAATTGTTAAGAGAATCAAGTTTTTTTTACAAGGCAGTATTACTCGATTATGATTAAAGGACACCGTGCTTGGTTGAAATATGCCTATGTAGGGTATCTTTCCATTAGTCCAGGCTAAGCCCATCCACTTTTTCCATTAATCCTCCTTCAAAATCAAATATACATCAATCCATAATAAACTAAAAGAGTCATAGAAGTAAAGTGGAAAGGGAAAAGGAGAAGACAGCAAAGCGAAACAGGAAGACAAAGTGATCTGTGTGGCCAATATACCAACTGGCAACAATATGCATGCATTTATGTGCCGTGACCATATCCCGTGTACGATGGGCCATTAACATTAATCTGTCTTTCCAAGCTCAAAGTTCACAAATGAGAAAGTTGTGGTACTCCGTTGAGATTTTTTTTGGTTGATAGTTAAATTTAGGTAGGTTGAACTAAATTTTCGGATTTTTGATATCAGTAAGATTCGAACTCTTTCAATATAAATTTAAAATTGGACCCATTTATATCCTTCTATAATTGCATCGATATAATCGGTTGAGATTTTTTTTTTGGTGTAATTGGAGGGCAGTAGCCCTTATATATTAAGATAGAAGGCCAATAACAACCTACTTAGTGCAAGGCCCCCTCTCGGCCGCTTGTGAGGTTGCAACCGTCGGCCTCGTCAAACCCCTACCACAGGAAACCCCGTGGGAAAAAGTCTGTGGTAGGGGAAGAGTACCTCGGAGGGGAATTTCCCTCCTTGACGTTGGAATTGTCGCAATTTTTGGCCTTGCACCGTCATCTATTAAAATGGATCGTGCAAAAGCAACATCCCCTATATCGTCTAGAAGTAGGTCCCTAACTCCCTGGGGCGGGTCTGGAAGCATATGGACCCCTAACGGTCTTGAGAATCCCATGTTAGCTAGGTAGTCGGCACATCTATTTGCCTCACGGTAGACATGCTTAACCTTGACGCACCCTTCCCCTTCCATGGCTCGTAGGACTTGTTGCAGTGTAGGCTTGAGTTTGTCCGTTTCTTTTTGGGGGAGCAGCAGGTAATCGGCAACAATGCGAGAGTCAGTTTCAAATTCCAACTTATGATATCCGAGATCTTTAGCCATTTTGATACCGTGGTAGGCCGCCCATAGCTCAGCATCCACACTCGAGCAGCTACCAAGGTTTGCTGTAAACCCACCTCTCCAGTTTCCATGTCTATCCCTGAGAATCCCTCCAGCCGCGGCTCCTCCCGTGGAGGTCATCATTGCACCATCTGTGTTGACCTTTAGCCAACCTTCTTTTGGTCTCTCCCATCCTATAAGTTCTTCCTTCCTCTGTGGTTGGGCGAGTATCTTGCTCCTACTGCAGCAAGCTTCCTGGATGGCCTTAGCTTGGACCACTAATGTGGGGGTGGCATTCGGGGGATGTGTTTCCCCTTCTCCCCAAACGTGATTGTTCCTCCAGGTCCATATCGCATTGACTGTGATGACGAAGATAGACATCCAGTCCTCTTGAGCTTGCAAGTTCCATTTTAGCCAGTGGATTAAGTCCATATTGAAGAAGTTTGATGGGTTCTTTCCCATATGCTGGATTACTCCTCTCCAGATTCTACTTGCCATCCTACAATCCCGGATTGCATGGATGATAGATTCCTCCTTCTCTTGGCAGATTGGGCAGGAGTTGTCTTGGGTCATATGTCATTTCTGGCGGATGGAGTTTGTGAGTAGACTTCTATGACCCGCTAACCATATGACTCTTTTCAACCTTTGTGGGCCTTCCCATTTCCAGAGTTTATTCCACGGGAGAGTCGGCTGTTGTTGGTCGGGTTGCTGTAGTAGTGCATATGCAGATTTGGTAGAGAAGGAACCATCCTGAGTCAGCCCCCAAATCAGCTTATCCCTCCCCTGTATTGGGTGGGGTGGGGGGATGCCTGCTATCTTGTTCAACATGTTTTCGGGTAGAAACCTCTTCAATAGACTCCAATCCCATTCTCCAGTTTGGGTGGTGGCTTCGTTGACCAAGAGTTCTAATTTATCCGTTGGTAGCGGTTCCGTTGTGTAGTCTCCCAAAAGCAGCGCGTTGTCTAGCCACGGGTCAGTCCACAATTTGACATTTCTACCATCTCCGATCCTCCACTGTGCTCCTTGTAACAAAGTCGGCCAGAGGGAGGCAAGCGCTTTCCATAGGGGCGATTGTGCTTTCTTCCCAATAGTCGTTTCAGGCGATTGGCCTCTAGGATTATATTTACTCCAAAGGACTTGGCCCCAGAGTGAGCTCCTATCTGTGAGGAGAATCCATGCCAACTTCATCAGTTGCGCCAAGTTTTGATTTCGGAGGGATTTGAACCCAAGTCCTCCTGCAGACGTTGGCTGGCAAATTTTGGACCATCCCACCAAGTGTAGCTGCTGTGCAGCCTGGGTTGTGCCCCAAATGAACGCTTGTTGGGCCTTCTCTATATCCTCACATAAACCTATTGGCAACTTGGCCGTCTGCATGGCATAGGATGGTAGCGCCGCAATGACCGATTTAGCTAGAGTGGTCCTACCTGCAAAGGAAAGTTTGTCCGCGCACCATCCACCCAAGCGTTCTTGCACTTTATCCTTGATGAACCCATAGGTATTTTTGGTTACTCGTTCATGGAGGAGGGGCATTCCCAGATATTTGCCCAAGTTCCTTGTGAGTGAGATTCCCATCGTGTTAGCTAGTTCCTGGGCAAGATCTTTGGAAGTGTTCTTCGAGACGAATAGCCTTGTTTTGGGTTTGCTCACCTGTTGACCTGACATAGCACAAAAATCTTCAAGGACAGTGTTAATCACATTCGCTTGGCTAAGGGATGCCTCTGCAAAAAGAATCAAATCATCCGCAAAAAATAGGTGAGACAGTTTAGGGCCATTTCGAGATAGTTGCACCGCTTTCCAGGTTCCCTTCCTGACTTGGTTTGTGATGAGGTGGCCCAAGCGCTCCAGACAGAGCACAAATAGATAGGGGGAGAGCGGGTCTCCCTGACGAACGCCTCTTGATGGGTAGAATGTTGACGTAGCTTTGCCATTCCAGACCATCTGCATAGAAGGAGAGGAGACGCAGTTAAGTATCAACTCGACTAGCTGATTTGGTAGGTTGAGCAAAGTCAGAGTCTCCCTGATAAATTGCCAATGAAGTCTATCATAGGCTTTGGCCAAGTCCACTTTGATAGCCATGAGTCGTTTCCCTGTTCTTCTGTTCCTCATTGTGTGTATTGCTTCTTGGGCAATGATTATGTTCCCGGAGATGCTTCTGCCTGGAACGAAGCTATTTTGGTTTGGTGAGATCCAGTGCGCCATCCATTGTTGGAGTCTTGAGGCCAAGAGCTTGGTTATCATTTTGAAAGAGACATTGCACAAACTTATCGGCCTGAATTGAGTTGGGTCTTGCGGGCACGCCGACTTTGGTATCATGACAATGGCAGTCTGGTTAATAGGGGCCGGGTTTATGTGACCAGAGAAGACTCGTTTGATATAGTCTACCACTGTGTCCTTAACCACGTGCCAATTCTTTTGATAGAATAAGGCGTGCAGTCCATCTGGTCCAGGGGCTTTTAAGGGCCCCATAGCGAAGACTACTTTCCTTATCTCTTCAGCCGATGGTATGTGTATAAGCCGTCTCATCTCTGCCTCTGGGAGCCTTGGAAAAAGGTTGGGGCAACCAACTGTAGGAACTGAGCTTTGATCGCCTGTGAAGAGTGCACAAAGGTAATCCCTTAAGGTCTGCTTTATGACATTGGGGTCCCTGGTCCAATTTCCATCCTTGGTTTTCAGCCCTTCCACCCTGTTGTATTTTCTTCTAACCAGGGTCGTGGCGTGGAAGTACCTCGTGTTTCTGTCTCCCATACTTATGAACTCTTTTCTGGCTTTCTGTGCCCAGAGGGTTTCTTCTTGCTCTAGGGTAGTTTCAAGCTCTACCCGAAGATTCTCTTCTAATCTCCGAAGGAAGGGATTTTTTTGGGTCTCAAGAGCCTTTTGGATGCCGCCTAGATGTTTCAGCAGTCTCCTCTTCTTGTACTCAATCTTCCGGAATATTTCTCTATTCCATACTTGGGCCTTTTCCATGAAAATTCGAGCAGCCTGAGGTAGTCTTTCTTGTCTATCCCAAGCCTCCTTTACGAATTCATCAAAACGGGGATCCGATTGCCAGGCTGCTATAAACTTGAACATTCGCTTTCGAGGTTCAAAGTATCGGGTTGGATTGGTTTGGATGAGGAGGGGCCTGTGGTCGGATTTCAACCTCGGGAGATGGGTGACTCTGGCTTCTGGAAAGGTCGTTCTCCAATCCAGATTAGAAACTCCTCTATCAAGGCGTTCCTGGATCCCTCCTCTTGACCAAGTGAACCTACTACCTACAAATCCTAGATCAATTAATTTGTAGTCATTGATCCATTTTTGGAAGCTTCTTGTTTTGACCGTGTTGATAGGGGCTCCTCCCACTTTCCCGTCTAAAGCCAGATATGCGTTGAAATCACCTGCCAGCATCCATGGCCCCGAAATGGATGTAGATATAAGTCTAAGCTTATTCCATAGGACCTCACGTATGTTGGGTCTCGGGCTTCCATATATGGCCGTAAACAACCAGTTAATGCCATTAGGTCCTTCAATTTCCATATGGATGAACTGCTTGTCGACTTCGATGAAACGAACATGTCTTTCGCGGTCATTCCAAATAATCCATATTCCTCCAGAGTGCCCATCCATTGGTGCCTGCATAACATTATCAAACTTTAGTGCTTTAGCTAATAAAATAGCTCTCCTACCTGTGATCCAGGTCTCAATTAAGACGATCATATGTGGTCGATGTCTCTTGACTAAATCTTTAATAGTAGCTTTAAATTTGGTGCTGGCGGCACCCTGGCAATTCCAAACAAGTAAGTCCATCGACGCAGGAGAAAAAATGTAGCTAAGGGAAAGAAAGGGTTAAGTGGAGCTCCCTGTCGGACTGTTGGTATTCAAGTCCGTATGATGTCTTTCCTTCCTTTTGCTTTCGGATTCCCGGTTGACCTTGTCACCTCGTGCGTCTGTGCAGGCTTCTACCTGTTGGTGGGGTAAGCTTGTTTCTTCCAGATTTGGGTTTGGTTGCTCCGGGATGGCCTCATTTTGTGACCAGAACTTCCCTGGGATTGGAGCCTCTGAGGGGCGTGTCCACTCCATGGGTTGGCTAGGTGAGGGGTTGGTTGTTGGATTGCTTTGTTGGGATGTGCTTGTAGTGATAGATTGTTGCGTTGTGGTCATAGGGGTTGATTGGGTAGTTGTTGTTGGGTTTACTTTTGGGTTTATGAGATACTTACTTGGGTCAGGGGGGTTTGTTGTTGTCTGCTCCAAAGGGCTAGTATTTGCCTTTTGGTGTATTCTTGAAGTGGTTTTGTTCTTCTCAGGGTGGGCTGCCTCAGTCGGTGCCTTGGAGCCTGAAGCTCCATTGACTTTGTTGGGCTGATTCTTCCTTTTTTGGGCTTTGTTCTCCAGCCCAGTCTTTTCTTTTGTCTGTTTAGGGTTTTCCTTGGTCGGTGCCGATTTGGGGCTTGCTGTGGGTTGCTCACTGTTGACAGTATTGGTTGTCACGTGGGTCTGGTCTGTTTCTTTGTCCTTTTCCATTGACATGATCTCTTTTTCTGCTTCCTGCAACACTGCAAAATGCGAATCACAGTTAGGGATAACTTCAGAATCAGCCTTACCCTGTGGCTTACCGTTGCTACCCATTCCCGTGTATGTGTTCCCTGCTTGTTCTTTTTGTCCCACCGGTCGCTTTCCTTTTTGTCGCTTTTGGACCAGCATCCAACCACCAAAACGGGTTTCGAGTTCTGGCCGGTGGGGGGCTTCCGGCGGTGGTGCTCTCACCGGCTCACCCTCTTGCTCCGTCGATAAGTTGCCTTCGACAACCTTGTATGGACAATTTTGAGTGATATGGCCATAGCAGCCACAGTTGAAGCAGACAAGGTGAAGCCCCTCGTACTGGAGTCGGTGGGTTTGACGGCAAGCACGGAATTTGGCCAAGAGGGGCCGATTGAGGTCGATCTCGACACAGATCCGGGCAAACCCTCCCCTACGACACTCTTCCGTTCTAGTGTCTATACGAATAGGTCTCCCTAGTCGGTGAGCCAGCTTTTCCAGGAACTTTGGTTGGTAGTATTCCATACACAGGTTTGGGACCCTGACCCAAGCCACGATTTTCTCAATTCTTGCCGATCTTGGGTCAAAGTTTGGCGTCCATCTTCGGATTGTAACATAGTGATCCGCCACCATCCATGGTCCGCCGGTGAGGATACGGTTATACTCTTCGTCGGATGATGGACGGACCAAGTAATAGTCGTAGCCAAGGTCGATCATGTGGAAGTCCGGTGGTAAACCCCATTGTTGACCTAGGCGGCGTCGAAGGTAAGGGTAGGCTATCCTGTGACCAAGGACTTTGACGATGAGGGTTTTCCACCACGGGGCTCGCATCTCCGCTTTCTCCTCCTTGGTAAGCCGAATCGTCGGGCAGAATGGGTCGTCTTCATCCTCGCCTTCCGAATCACTGGACATCAGGTCTTCCGGTGAGAACTGAAAGCTACGGTGTTCCTCTATTTGTGGCGCTGATGCATTTCCCATGGCGACATCCTTAAAGGTGAGCTTCCTTCGTCGGTTCTCTTCCGGATCTTGACTACCCGGTCTTTCCTGCGAAAGTGGTTCATCCTCATTTCCAGACCCTACTCGCACCTTCTTACCCCCTCTCGGAGGTGTAGGTTCTGGGGTCTGTTCCTCGATGGGCATCTCAGCAGTGTGGTCTTCCGGTGATTCGTTTGTAGCAATGTCAGTGGGGTGGTCGGAGCCTCCAGTCGGAGGCTCCATGGTGTCGCGTGAGAAAGGCTCGTGAAGGGAGGGCGGACTTTCTCACTCTTGACTTTCTCTCTCTAGACAGCACAAATTATAATCGGTTGAGATTGGACTGCAGTAGTACCAGAAATCAAATAAAACAAAAGAACAATAGACAACGATATTTGGCGATCCAGTTCGTGAGCGGTACCAAACCAGGATTTTCTCACCGTTAAGTTTTCTTTCTACGACAATAATCATATTGGTACATGTGGGTGACTCGTTAACTTTTAAATGTTCAAGGATATATTTATACATATTATTAATTGAATCAACGTGCGGTAACTAATAATTAATACATTTTTCTGCAGTTGTAATTAATGAATGATATAACTCGTATTAATTTAATTTTCGCTGACCCAAATCCACAGACTTAGACGATTCAACGGTTCAAAGTTGACCAAGTGAATGGACTTTGATGGCGCCTCCCTAATAGACTAATTAATGCACACCTCTCTCAATCTATGTTAATATTGTTTGTTAATAATGTCTAATATCAGAAGTAACATGAGTTGTCTGAGATATTATATCAAGTTCAAATATTAAATCGAACAATTAGCATATATGCATTTTAATAAATCTCATAGACAATTCATCCCAAAACAGCAAGTAATCACAATCTTCTGTACCGTAAGCATCTGCACGTTGTTGGAAAGAATCTGGTAAAAGGCATCATCATGTGTCGAATTAAACTTGTTAACGAGGGAAAATACTCGAATGTGACGATAAGAAAGTTAAATACCCAAACCCGCCAATTAGCCAAAAGCAAGCAGGCTTCCCATCTCATCTCTCGTGTTGCCTTTTAACTTAATTTGGCATCTTCCTTGACAACTCTTTCTTTCTTGCCTTCTCCGAGATAACTTTTTTTAGTCCCTTCTCCGAGATACCTTAATTCTCACAACTTGGTATTTAATCACTGGATACATATTTCCCCTCCCTCTGCCGTATCAGGGATTCCTTGGCCAGCATCACCCCATCAAAACACAGGCGAACATTTGAATTCGGACAAATTCGAACTAGAATTCGTGAATTTTGAATTACAAAAAATAATATTTGAATTTGAATTAAGAAAAATATGAATTCAAATTTGCATGAATTAATTCCAATCTAAATCAATTCAAATTCATCTTCATCCTTAAATGTGTATAAATTTTCATGAAGAAGTAATGTCTACGTTCTCCTATTCAATTGCCCATATTTCAATTAGACAATTGTTTTAAGGATATATTGAATTAGTTTTGTCATTTTTCACGTATAATCTTGTAGTTTAAACATATAGAACACATGCATGTGGTTGAACGACCACAGTTTAGACTCATACAAATTTTAATTATAATTAGACAAATTCAAATTATTAAATTATGATTCATAAACCCGAACCAAATTTGAACCAAATTTCCAATAGAATACAATTCATGGTCAACCCACCACTTCCGTTGGAGTCCAACCAAACAGTCACCTCTCTCTCTCTCTCTATCTCTATCTCTCTCTCTCTCCACTGTTCTACTTTTCTAGTTTTCTTTTGCAATTAATGAATCCACCACCCCATATCCATCTCCCCTTCGATACTCTGCTATATTATAATACCAGACCAGTCACCCTCCACCACCCTCTCTCTCTCTCTCTCTCTCTCTCTCTCTCTCTCTCTGAGGTGTGGCTGTTCCTAGTTCGACATTGGTTCTGAACCAGTTCATAAACCAAGGTACCATCTTTGCTTCTGTTTTCTTTCACACAAGTCTCTTATTTTCTTGTAAAGACTCCAACTTTACATTATCTTCTGGAACCTCCACCTGATAATGTGATCAACCAGACAATTCTTGGTAATTTCACAGTTTTAACTCTCTAGCTTGAACATGTTTTTGTGTGTGTGTGTGTGTGGAAACTAGCTTGAAAATGTATTAAATAGGTCTGTTACGTATTAAGGTAGAAGCTTTTCTTCTCAATTTGCTTTTAATGGGTTCTTCAAGCTTTGGCGTTTTACTTTGGAAGAAATGCGGTAGAACCATTTTAATGTTGTTGGCTTTGTCGTTGTCGTCCCTCGCTCGTATAATTCATAATTGGCCGTTGCTTAATTAGTAGTCACTTTAAGACATATTGACCCGTTTCCTTTTATCTTTTGAAGAGCCAATCTATTGATACTGTTTTTGTCAAAATCATACCTTTTTTGTCTCACCCTTTTCTGCTTTATATTCTTTTGGGTGGAAACATCCTCTGCTTTATTATCTTCTTGGTTTTCTCTCTCAGTGGAATTACAAATTTTGTCAAATTCCCCTCCCCACTTAAAATTCTCTCTCCAAATTTTTACCCAAAAAATATGTTTCCATTCCCTTTCATGGCACTGTTCTAGCGTCTTGTAGCAAATCCACCAGTGGTTTTAATCATATAGAGGCGTTTGCTTTGGATTATGTGAAACACTTTGTTGGAATGTGGACATAGTACTAGCTAGCTAGCTCTTGACTGATCCCTTTGTTGTTTGATTGCTTTGTTGGTTCTCTTTGTAATACCCGCTGCAGAAATGGTCAGCCTTTACCTTATCCTTTTTATTATTCAAAAGAATTATCGTTCTAATTGTTTATTTATCTAATTAGGCACCTAAATGACGCATCATTATCTGCATTCCCACTCTTGCTCTTGGTGTCTGCGCGTGGGATGATTGTGATCTCATTTGTTTTCTTCTACTTTCTTTGGATAGAATAAAAATGCTGGATTGGGAGTTGGGTTCTAGAATAATATTGGAAGTCTTTCTCAAATACGGACCGACAATAATCGATTCTGAATATTACAAAATGGATGATTAAAGGGTAGGTTTCTTGTTTTCTGAGGATTGATATTACCAATTTTCATGTCCTTTACCAGCTTTTGTATAGTTTATGTGATCCTCATTGTGGACAAGAGATCAGGACAGGCTTTTAAGCATATTCTATTCCAAGTTCGCATGAAGTATTCTTTTTAATATAGTTTAGTCTAATTTATTGAAAATTTTCTTCCCTTCCCTCTGTTTATAGGTTCTATGATGTTTATGCAATAATAAACAAGTCATTTTACTATGGTTTCTTTTTCATCTGCAGCTGATCTCCTTGTCGATTCACGTAACAAGAAGTGGGTTTGTATTTGACAAAGATTAGAAGAACTCAGTTTCATGTGTTAGAATCTTTGGTCTTCCATGAGACCATTTTCTTCGTTGGCCGTCTGAAGACGAATCGGATTCCTGTGTTGGATCTGTTTCTGGTTTCGAAGAAATGGGAGGTTGTGTCTCAAGTAGTGCCAAGAGTACCTATAGTAGCAAGAGCAATGGAGAACCGGTTCCCCCTTGCTTGGACCTTGGTTTTTGTGGTGCGAAGAGGACTAGAAGAACATTCTCAGATGACACCGGGATGCTGCATCGTTTGCCTTCCATCCCTAACAGGAGCTTCACCAATGGGAAGAGCAGGTCGTCTTGTATTTTCACACAACAAGGTCGAAAGGGCATAAATCAGGACGCGATGATTGTATGGGAAGTAAGTTTTTCCATCTATTTTCGTAAATTTACTTGTTTGATGCTCGGATGTTATTATTCTCTACTCAGCCTATCGGATCTTTGTAGGATTTCTTGTCAGACGATATGACATTTTGTGGTGTGTTTGATGGCCATGGACCATACGGCCATCTTGT
>SOPF01028971.1:110445-147137 GCA_012979155.1 Hypericum perforatum | reverse complement strand
GAGTTCTGAACAGAAAAAACTCTAAAATTAATTATGCATGATCAAGTTCATTATAAGTTTTCCAAAAAAATTGCTAATGAGAATAAAACACGTTAAAAAATACTCGTGTTGATCTGTGGAACCAATCGACTAAATCACAAAACATTATACTTATAATAATAACTTGTCTCTCTGCATCATATTTTTATTTATGGAGTATTCATTTATATTGTTCGTTATCCTACAATTATAATTGTAATCTTGAAAAAATTAGGTTGAATTTTTCTACAAATTTGTGTTATCAATATTAGGATATTGGCTGGGCTCGGAGGCTTTCAGACTTGGAGTCTCTTATGGAGATTATTTATAAAAATCAAAATCAAAATTTACACAATAACTTTACACTCTTTTTTTTTTTTTAACAAAACGTTACAAACTTGTTAGGTATAGAAATGACAGAGGATCCGGTAGTAATATCTCCGAAATATAAGAGCTTAATAGAAATTTGTCGCAACAAACAAGTCGGTGGAGGCGCATCTCAGCAAAATCAAAATCCCAACGTGGGATCCTGTCCGAAACTAAAATCGAAGCCAATCCAATTATTACAAACCGAAGAGATTAAGAAAAGACAGCCCCCTCCCTCTCTCTCTTCTCTCTCTCCTCTCTCTCCTCTCTCTCTCTCATGAAGCTCAGCTCTCTCCCATTTCTGAGTGTGAAAATAAATAATAAATAATGCTCTAATCTCCTCGTCCACCCTTAAATTATTCCTAATCCTAGCCCTAGATCCGAAGTGAAGGATGCTAGAGAGGTGCTTGGGGCCCCACAAGACCCGGCGGCTCCACCGGGCCCTCCGACACGGCAAGGTCACCCTCCTCTGCCTCGTCATGACCGTCGTCGTCCTCCGTGGCACCATCGGCGCCGGCAAGTTCGGAACCCCAGAGCAGGACTTCGTCGAGATCCGCGACCACTTCGTCCACCACCACCGTAAGCGCGTGGAGCCCCACCGCGTTCTCGAAGAGGTCTCCTCCACCCAAACGACGACCACCGACACAACAACCAACCCTAACAGCTACGAGGCCTTCGATATCAGCAAGATCCTCGTCGACGAAGGGGAGGACGACAAGCCCGACCCCTCGAAACCCTACTCTTTAGGACCCGCTATCTCCGATTGGGACCACCAACGTGCCAGCTGGCTAAGGGACAACCCTAGTTTCCCCAATTTCATCCGCCCCAACAAGCCTAGGGTTTTACTCGTCACCGGATCCTCCCCCAAGCCGTGTGAGAATCCCGTCGGAGACCATTATCTTCTTAAGTCGATCAAGAACAAGATCGATTATTGTCGCCTCCACGGGATCGAGATCTTCTACAATATGGCTCTCCTTGACGCCGAGATGGCGGGTTTCTGGGCCAAGCTTCCTCTTATACGGAAGCTTCTACTCTCCCATCCGGAGGTGGAGTTCCTCTGGTGGATGGACAGCGACGCCATGTTTACCGATATGGCGTTTGAGGTGCCGTGGGAGCGGTACAAGGACTCGAATTTTGTGATGCACGGGTGGAACGAGATGGTGTACGATGAGAAGAACTGGATCGGGTTGAACACTGGGAGTTTCCTGCTTAGGAACTGCCAGTGGTCGTTGGACCTTCTCGATGCGTGGGCTCCGATGGGGCCCAAGGGCAAGATCAGGGACGAGGCTGGGAAGGTGCTCACAAGGGAGCTGAAGAATCGGCCTGTTTTCGAGGCGGATGATCAGTCTGCTATGGTGTATTTACTTGCTACTCAGCGGGACAAGTGGGGCGATAAGGTGTACTTGGAGAATGCGTACTACTTGCACGGTTACTGGGGAATTTTGGTCGATAAGTATGAGGAGATGATCGAGAATTACCACCCCGGGTTGGGTGATCACAGGTGGCCCTTGGTAACTCACTTTGTGGGTTGCAAGCCTTGTGGAAAGTTTGGGGATTACTCTGTTGAACGGTGCTTGAAGCAGATGGACAGAGCATTTAATTTTGGGGATAATCAGATACTTCAGATCTATGGCTTCACTCACAAGTCGCTGGCTAGTAGGAGAGTGAAGAGGGTTCGGAATGAGTCGAGCAATCCACTTGAAGTCAAGGACGAGCTTGGCTTGCTTCATCCGTCATTTAAAGCTGTCAAGGTATCGTCTTCCTAGAGAGATTTTGGTTTTTAATGTAACCTCTTAATGCTAGTGCAAGATGTGATGGCCTGATGTTCGTATGTATCATGTATTAGATCTTGGGGTATTTATTCTTTCGTTACTTCCCTGTTTTTATCTTATAACACAGTTATGGTTTATATTGAAAAACAAATCCCATTTTTTGTTTCAGTTGGTCTGTTTATGGAAGGTTTTTGACCGATGTAGTTGCTGAGTTGTTATGTGCCATATATAGATTCTTTTTCTTCTAATGGGATTATTAGCTCCATCATGTCCCTGACAAACTGTGTCTACTTTCGAATCTGGCAACTTCAGATGTCTCTGTGCACCTGGAATGTGATACTTTGGGTGTCGGTTTACTAGAAACCTTTTAATAGATTTGCTGGATGATCCACGTCTGCTGTGTTTCTATTGAAGTTGCTAGGGCAGCATCTTCCAGACATTCTATGGCGTAACGTAAACGTGAGATGGTGATAATTGAAAGATAATACTCTACTTGCACAACTTCCGTTGTGAGAGTTGAGTTGGTCCAAAGTTTAGGACAGCCAGCTGAGGGCAACAATAGAACGGATTGCAAGGAACTTGCAAGCTAAGAACACACGTTTCGGAAATCTAGGATAAACTTCATTGATTCTCTTTATTCCTTTCGTAGCAATATAAAGAGAGGCTGGTTTTAAGGCGCAATAAAGGGGCGGACATCCACCTTCTTTCCTGAAGCCGTTCACTCTCTTTAACCTCCACATAATTGGCATTAGTTCTGGCCTTATTCAGCTACTCACAATGACTAGGGGAGTTCGAATCAATTACACACAAATTAGAACGCATAAATTATAAGAACGCCATGCAATCCCATGCACAGGTAAGCATCCTACGGTATTGTAGCATGTTAGCTAGTGGATTCTGTCTCAAATATTGTGAAGCTTTCTGGATCTTCATTCGTTCTTTTTCTCTTTCCGAAGGTTGTTTCATTCCTTCATGCGGCTGTCTTGTTGTGGCAACATGCAGTCTTGTGAATGAGGCCATATTTCTTATGATTGTAGTTTGTTCTTTTGAAAATTTTCGGTCGGTTGTAGTGTTCTAACAATAGTAGGGTTCATGTTTTAATCATGTACTGACAGCTTGAATTATGCGACTATTTGTTCGGGTTGGGAGTAAGCTTTGGGGAAGGAGGTTTTCTTGGCACCCAGAAGAGGGCCTCTTGATGTTTTATATTCGGGAGTAACATCTTGAAACTTAAAATTCAGTTTCACATGTGCATATTTATGATGATAGGCCGACGTAAACTGGGATGCTTGTTGACTTGTTGTACTTCCCGTAGTTTTGAGTGTTGCTTTATCTGGGTTGGAGTGGAAAACTTGAAATTGGAAGTAGCTCCTCATTTCAGCTCCATTTGAGTGCTTGCTAGCGTTTTGTAATTTCCACATTTGAAGTATGAGCTTTAATATTTGAGCCCAACTGGAGTGTTGTTGGGAAGTTCACTTTGTGCAGTTTCCTCTCGCGCTTTTCTGATCTTCAACACTGGTCAGATGATCATGTCACTTCGTGTCTTGGTGTTTTATGGTAAAAAACTGGAAACAAGTGCTTATTCGTTCTACTTGCTGATACACAGCAATGAAACAATATCCTTGAGATGCTTGTCGATCAGCTTTATGACCGTGATCAGGACAAGCTCCGGGCTGTCTAGGGATCTGTTATAACCTCAAGGTCCGGGCAGTCTCTACTTGTTTTCTAGACGTGGACTCTTTACAATATTCCTGAGTAGAAACTTTTCCTTGCTATGTTCTGTTCATCCTGTTGTTCTAGTTAGTTGTCCAGTTGTTGTGTAGGAACCAACCTGCACGACAAAATCAGACGACAGAACCAGTATTGCATTAGCATGTAGGCTGTCATCATGAAAGCATATTCGTTTTGTCCTGTTCTTTTTTAGGGGTGTTGTCAATTGTGTTCTGTTCAATGATGGGAACTTGACCATTTATTGTGGTCCAAGACAGAAGATGTACGCCTACTGGGAAAACCGTACTTTCTCGCCTGAAAATTGGAATTGTTTATTGACCATAACTATGGAGACTTACTTGTGTGGTGTAAACTTGGAATTCGACGTCGAGCATTTCCAATATAATTTTTGTTCTTCCATTTGTAGATCCAAACTCAAAATTTTAAGGAGATCAGGATACCTTACTAATTGAACTTCCATAATTAGTATACGTATCAAGACTTCGGTATAAGGCGTTCCAGAGGTACTGGTGCTTTCTATTCTATTGAAGAACCATCGTCCTTCGTGAAATTCGTTATTTTCACAACATAAATATGATTCAGGATAATTGCACATCTTCAGATCTGCGGTGGATACCGAATGTCCTTTTTTCTTCTCTTAAATTTTTAAGTTTTACTGATTTTTTGTTTATCAATTATCCATCAAGTAACCATAATAAGATTATTTCTATCCGTCTGTACATTTCTAGTCTAGTTTGCCCAGCTGAATTTCAAAAGCACCGCGTGGCTTTATGATTTTGTTTTCCGTTGAACACGATCTTGTACTAAGGAAGTACTTCAATGGTTTTTTTTTCTTCCTTTTCTGTAGTACTTAAATTTTTGTGATAAGATAGGAGGGACAGGGG
Organism: Hypericum perforatum; assembly: GCA_012979155.1. Lineage (NCBI taxonomy): Eukaryota > Viridiplantae > Streptophyta > Magnoliopsida > Malpighiales > Hypericaceae > Hypericum > Hypericum perforatum. Next base: position 142,366 of record SOPF01028971.1, on the reverse strand, counting down.
GTCAGAGAAATTGTTCGACAACCCATATTCAAATTTGATACTTATCAGTTGGAATAATTTTTTTATTATTGATCGTGATCTAGTTAAAACACGAAGGAAAATTGCTCAAACGTATCGTATAAATTACAAATCCAGAAAAGAAACAAAGAACTCCCCCCTCCTTTCTTCAATGCATCTCTCGACAGAGAAATCTCTTTCAGGCGAAGGGAAAAACACAGATCATCTTGATACACAAGAAATCTAAACAACTTCTCTAATAGACAGACTTGATGAACTAACAACAGACAGACAAAGAGAGGTGTAAAAGTAAAAACTTGCATGGATATTCTTCCTCTAGAGGTAAAGAAGCTTCATATTAACAGCAGCCAAAATGGCAGCCCAAGCGAGGCAAGGCTTAACCAGATCTCCAGCTATAGGGTTCACCCCTTTGAACTGCCTATAGCACCCAACCATAGCCCCGACCATCCCCAAGCACACGACAAGCCCGAGCCATGGCGCCCCGATGATGTCTTCCCAGGCCAAGCCAAGCACCATCTGGCCCAGGTACAGCGAAAGAGACGTCGGGTTCCGGTGGAAGCCACCGTCGGCCCAGACCAGCCACGCTGAGAGGCCCATAAGGAAGGCGGATCCGAGGGATGCGACGTGGAGGACCCACAGCGGGGGAGGGAAGAAGGCCGAGGAGGAGGTGGAGGTGGCGAGATAGTAGCGGGTACGGGAGGAGCCGAAGAGGTAGATGTTAAGGATGGTGAGGGAGAGAGGGAGGGCTACGGCTATGGCTAGGGACCTAAGGCCACGTTTGGCCATCGCCATCTTCTTGTCCCTCCGATTCCCCGCGCCTCTTCCGCCCTTTTGGGTTGATGATCTGGTGGGCTTCTCCATCTTCGCAGCGTCGGTGTCTTTGGCTGTTCCTCGTTGCTTGATGGTGTTTTGTTGGGTGTCCATTGTTGAGAGAGAAGATTGGTGGTGGAGAATGTGTGATACGAGAGGAATTCTAGGCAAAGGGAAGTGATTTATTTTATAGTGGAGGAGAGTGTTTTTTGGTTTTTTGAAATTATTTGTTGGTTTAAAAAGATTTCCGACCCATATTTCATGCTTCATCAATTAATTTTGAATTTTAGAGTCTGGAAATAATTAAGGAGACAGTGATGAGGATGCATGTATGAGATGTGATACGTGGAAGGAGTGGACAAGACAGTGACGAGAAGTAGTTACACGTGGGGTTATGTAAGAGTGTGTACATCTTGTAAGTAAAAGATTTAGCTTTCCATCTGTTTGGATTGGATTGATATTGGACCCAGGATATGTTTGTTGTTTTGTCTTTATCTGGTTTTGGGAAATGTGAACCAAGAAATCAAATGAAGTTTCATAATAGAAAAGCTACCGAAAATAATATTCGTTTTAGTCAGAATTTTTTTTTAATTTAAATTGTTTTTACAATTTCAGTTCTTGAAAGAGTTTTGAGGACTCGAACCTCTCACTTCATGTTTAAGGTATGACTTTCTATCCGCCAAAACCACACATGCGGTGCGGTGGTAGTGAGAAATTATTTGACATCTATATATTTAATAATTTTACTAATTTATATTAGTAATACTTCTTTTCAGATTTTTGTAACAGAACATATGCCTTTTTATTTAGAACTCTACTTGTTACTTACTAAATTGACGTATTTAAGTTAAATTGGTAATAAATTTTGTTTAACAAATATCCAATATTATTATATTTTTAATAATTTGAATGAAAAAACCTAGTTAAATTATAAAAATTACCTTCAAAATTAATTTGATTATTTTTTGGTTGTAATTGTAATATAACTTTACTTGATCCAAGTTTTGGGCGGCAGAAAGTGAGCTAATCTCGATCGAGCCTCGTTGGTGAAAGCAGACGACAGCACGGCACCGGAAAACCCCTGTCACCCAACTAGTCTCCCCTTAACTAGAAGCCATCACATAGATTTGTCTTGTCCTCCGACCGAACTGAAGCCAGTCTCTCTCCATTGTAAAAAAAGGGTTTCCGATGGCACCTCAGCCGGGAAGAAAGGTCAAACCCTCCCGGCGGGCACCCACTTCACCGCCGACGGCCACCAACCGGAAATGGGCTTTCGCTTTAGGTTTGGCCGCCATGGACGCGGTCCTCGTCGCCCTCATAACCGCCTACGTCCCATGTAATTAAACGAATCCCTCGACATTTAAACTTTTGCTCTTTTTTTCCAACTCTAATTGTTCCAACTTTTTTTTTTCTTGCTCTTTCCTTGAATTGCGTAGATACGAAGATCGACTGGGACGCGTACATGTCGCAGGTGAAGGGGTTTTTGGGAGGGGAAAGGGACTATTCCAACTTGAAAGGCGACACGGGGCCTTTGGTGTACCCGGCCGGGTTCCTTTATGTGTATTCCGGGATCCAGTATCTTACCGGTGGAGATGTTTATCTGGCTCAGGTCAGCTTCCAGCTGAGGCCATCGACCCGTCTTCGGGGAGCCCTCGTGCTTAGAGTTCCCCATTTTTAATTTGTTGCTTGTTGAAGTGACAATGCGTTGAACTGATGATGCCTAAAGATTCGGTTTTTATTTTTCTTTTTGGGTTGGTTGGTTACAGATATTGTTCGGAGTCTTGTATGTGGTGAACCTCTGCGTTGTCTTGTTCATCTATTTGAAGACTGATAAGGTATGGAGCTTTTCTATATTCTTCCTTGTGTTGAATTGGATCGAATTCTAGTATCCAACTATTGATAAGAGTTGCTTTGTCTATTGATTTCAGCTTCCGTGGTGGGCTTTGATTCTTCTCTGTCTTTCTAAAAGGGTGCACTCGATCTTTGTCCTTCGACTGTTTAACGACTGTATCGCTATGACGCTTCTCCATGTTGCATTAGCTTCATTCCTTTGCCAAAAGTGGCATTTAGGAATGATTATTTTCAGGTATTTTTTTGCTGACTTCACCATACAAGGTTTTTAATAATAAATGATGTTCGTGAGGTGAGACTATTTTGCCTCTCTCACTTTCTCTTGTTTCCTTTGTCTAGTGGAGCGGTTTCGGTAAAGATGAATGTGCTTCTCTATGCTCCGCCTTTACTTCTGCTCTTACTTAAGGTACATGCCTTTGTATAAATTCGTTCCTCCGATCTTCTTTGAGAATAACGGGTGTCAAAGTATGACTATGTTGCTTTTCACCTATTTTCACAGGCTATGCCTATTACAAGGGTCATATCAGCTTTAGCAGCTGCTGCATTGGTGCAGGTGCTTATACTGTCCCATTTCCTCCTTTTGTCCCAAGTGTTTATAATTATGACATATATGTCTATCAAATTTTACTTTGGGAAGTTACATGCTCTTTTATGAGTGTCATTATCTCTGATTTTTGCCAATAATGTAATAGGTGAGTTCGTATGCTGCTGCAAGTTCTGTTCCAAGTGGGGCATTTTCTCGGGAAAATGTTCATTCGTTTCCGCATTCTCAGTGAACAATTCTGCAGATTCTTTTGGGGCTTCCATTCTTATTGACCTATCCAATTGCGTACATTTCGAGAGCCTTCGATCTTGGACGTGTATTCATACACTTTTGGTACTTTCACATTACTCTCGTGTTCTTAATGATTCCTGATCAGCATTCATTGCTATATTTTAATTGTTATTAGGAGCAGAATCATCATTTTTCTTTTGTTAGGTTGAGTTAGTCTATTCACAAGTTAATCTAATTTCAATGACTTTACATGATGGAATTTTTTTTATCCTCTCCTTATGGTGATCGCCCTTTCATGATCACCACCGGCCTCTGAGATTTTTCATCTGATGATGACTATGGCTTATAAATGTTCGTATTGGTTTCACTTAGAACCCTCTTGAACTTCTGAATGATGATGACATACATGATTATATTTACCCAGTTAATTATATAGTCCTATACTTGCACATCCATAACACTGCACCTCGCGCGATTATATTTCTGCCAGGTCTGTCAATCTCAAGTTTGTTCCTGAACCAATTTTTGTATCCAAGCCATTTGCTCTCTCTTTGTTGGTTTTGCACCTCGGGCTACTTCTGACCTTTGCGCATTACAAATGGTGCAAGTAAGTACACAAAGTTCTTCGTTTCTTGTAAGATTTGAACATTTACTAATGGTAGAATGAGGAAAAATGCTGAGAATTACCTATATATTATTTCAATATTAGCTCCAGTGTTACGTACGTCCTATATAAAATTACTGCGATAAAAGCAATCTGCGAAATGCAAAGATGTTGATATTGACGTATGTCTCTTACTTCTTTTGGCTAGTAGTCTGAATCCGTTTTTGGTTTTTTTTTTACAACTTTTCTACTTCTTTTAGTTCATCTGCTTTAGGATCTCCATGACGCCATCCCATTTGATTCTTGGCTATTTTGGTTCAATGGTTCTAAGACTGATTGGAACATTAGACCCATAGTGCAAGAAAGAACATTGATATCTTGCTGTTGTAATATTACTAAAATTATTTGATTTTATGATCATGGAAAATGCTTGTTGCGTAGCACGTTGTTACAGGTTCCGAGTAGTTTTTAACCTTTATTTTGGCTATTGATTTTTGTCTGATAAGCAGACATGAATGCCTTAAGTTTATGAATAACAATTTTCGCTGCTTGGTTCAAGATCATAGTATTAAAGGAATAAGTGAAAAGAAATTGGATTGTAGTATTAAGGACTTCTTGGTGGGCTCTAATATGATAAGATTTATAAGTGAGCTTAGTATAGCTAGGATTTCCCAAAGAAGAATCAATAAAGATGAAAATGAAAAGGAAATTAAAAAATTTGAGTGGCTGAAGCAGAAGCAGCTATCTTTGAAGATACAGAAATAAAAGCAATGGAACTCTTAAATTTCCATACTTCGGTTTCCAAAAGATCTTTCATTATGTATCGGTGTCGAAGGTCCGACACAAATGACTTTTACATTTATCTGGTGACTAATGATTTTGGTTACATAGGCATGAAGGAGGACTTTTCAACTTCTTGTATTCCAGAATTCTGTCCATCAAGCAGGCAATCTCCCTATCAACTTCAAACAGTTCATCCTACAAGATTCTTGAAGGAGATCGTACGTTGCACCTGACTTGTTCTGAAAACTTATGTTTTTCTTTTGAAAGGAGAAACACATGGTTGGTCTTGTTTTGTTTGATTTTCTCCTGGTTGATTGCTTTCCTCTTATATGTCCTATGACTCCAGATATTTTGACAACTATGTTCGCTGGGAACTTCATCGGCATTGTGTGCGCGCGTTCTCTGCATTATCAGTTCTACTCATGGTTAGTCCAAGTGATTCGCTTTTGCTTCTTGTGAATTTTAAGTTATTGTGTGCTTTATTTTTTCTCGTAAAAAGGAAACACGCCATTTCTTTCTTACTTGTTATACTCCGGTTTGCACATTATATATGATCATTAACTTGTCCTTCATTAATCTAGGAGCTAATAGAGCCATTTTCGTTTGAAATCAAGTGGCTCTTGAACGAGACGGTGACCTTTTCAATCGATTCGTAATTGCAGGTACTTCCACAGTTTGCCTTATCTGCTATGGAGAACACCTTACCCTACATGGCTGCGGTATCCTTTCACATTCCTTAATCCCGTTGTTCGAACACACAGAATATTTTAGATGTTTCGCGTTGATCCCTTCCCTTGCCTTCAATGCAGTCTGGTTTTGTTCGTGGGCGTGGAATATTGCTGGAACGTGTTTCCTTCGAATAGCTACTCGTCTGCTTTGCTTCTATGTCTGCACTTGGTTCTGCTATGGGGTCTCTGGTCCGGTCCTTCTGAACCTCCTTACGCAGATAGCGAGGTTTCTGGCAGAAAGAAGCAGAAATGACGAGCCAACGACTCTCTTTTCTTCCCTATGGCGATCCTAGCTTTGACAGATAGAAGAGTGATCTTTTCTTATTTGATTAAACTTTTTGTCGCGTATTCGGTGAAGTTCATTTTTCTAGTATTTTTGGGGCCAATTCTCTTGAGGTCCTTGTGCAAAACTATAAAAACGAGTATAGTAAAATCATAAAAATGAACCAGCGGCTTTTCGCCTCTCTTCCAGGCCCAAAAAAATTATAAAAATGTAATCCTTTCAAACAGATATATTATATGATTCAGTTAAACCAATTTTTCATCCATTGATCTGGTTATTTCCTAGTTGGCTCCTGGAATAATCAATCAGTCCATTCAAATTTATTGGTCATCTGCTGGCAATAATTTATGTTTACTAATGGATGGATATATGTTTGCCACTCCACAGTCAAACTAACGTCATATTCCTGTGTATGTATATATTAAGAGTCTCTAACTTGCTAATGTATAATTTACCACAACATGAAAGAAAATTTGGTGGAGAAGAAATGGGTTTTTGTATAAACTTTTGTCTTGCCATTTTACCACAGCATTGATCCTATTATTATAAAACAAAATAATTAAAAAACATAAATTCACTGCATTAACAATTGACTTCCGTTTCAAGATCAACAAAATTTCATTTTACATGCCCAAAATTATTGTCACGACATGACCACATACATGTTCATTCTCCTCCTCATACATGTTCATTCTCCTTCACTAAGATTCCTCTGCATAAATCTCTCTTAGTAGGATAACTACGAATCCCAAAGACGAAAAATAAAAGAGGAACAAGCTAGTGCAATAAGCTCGCTCGCCTTTCTCGTCATCATCCTCGTCATCATCCACGGCAGCGAGTAATGGCACTACAGCCACGGTCATAAGGGTTAGCCTCGGCACCTGGCTGGCAGTTGTAGTAAGACGCACCTCTTTGGGAACATGGGATGGTGTCCCTTTGTAAGGCTCCATAGCTTATGTACTTGGTGGTCGTTTCCAGTACCCTCCTGCTGCTCATCTCCGAGTCCATGCCATATTCCTCCTCTCTTCCAAAACACTCTCCCACTGAGCCTCTGCACCCGCTGCGGCTTGTTAGTACCCAGCTGAGGCTGCGGCTTGGGCTGCTTGCGGCGGCTCGTCGTGGGGAGGTGGCCGTTAGAGCTGCTAGACACAGGTAGAGGGTCATCAGGATAGTGGTTAAGACGTTTGCCATTTGGTTTTTCTAGGTTAAGCTAATGCACCATGGTGAGAGCTTATATTATAGAGGAGAAACCAATAGTAAGACACTTTGAAAGAATTACTATAAATGAAATACGACTTTTCTAACGACAAATATTTTTAGTACTTTGTTCAATCGACAGATACCTTATTTATTTTATTGTATACATGTTCATTGATATTTTATAAGATTAAAGTCCAACAAATTATGGATAGGAAAATTAATGTATACCAACGACGCATCTTTTTAGCCAATGTCGTTGAACTTCCTCTTCCCCGAAATCAAATTCAAAACTTACTCCAATATTTTATTACTCGCTACAAAATCAGATGTGAAGTGTGACACAATTTCTGTAAAATAATGAAGAGAACGCGCTCGAGTGACTAAATCATCTGCATCAGCTCAAGATTAGCTCAACAACCTTTTACAAATTGGCTGTTCCAATCTTTCTATATGTATCCGCGAAGTATCGTAACAATAAAAAACAAACCTGGCTACCTCCAGAAATTGTAGACAAACATAATCATGTCGAACTCTGTGATTGCCTAACGTATAATTGCCCTAATGACCCTAACGTATAATTGCCCTATTGATACAAAGGCTTAAAGAGTAAATGACAGAATTCGAGTGTTTAATTCATACTAGGTGTAAGTTGATGTTAAAAAAAATTATTTATAAAAAAATTATGCAACATGATAAACTGAGCATATTGAGTTCTAATGCAATTACATTCTCAATATTTAAGTTTGTTGCTGGTATAAAAAAAGTTGAGTTCATTGTAGTTACACGATGAAAATATAGACTTAAACACATGTAAGTAATTAGGAATATTATAATCTTAACATTTCTCACGAAATTTATAAAGTCAAAGGTTGCATGGATTTTTAATTTGCTAATATAGATTTGACGTGAATTTGACATGTTAATTATACAAACAACAATAAATCCAAGATCAATTCGTTCGAATACCATGCTAGATCATATTATATATTTTAATTATCACCAAGCTAACTCTAGGAATATTTCCAAAATTGTAAATTTGGACGATCGGTTCTTAATTGTCTATTTAAATAGATGATATTTTTTTTTCAATTTAAAGAACCAAATAAACTATTATTCAAAGATAGTTTGTCTGAATAATAGGACTCCGATGCTTTTCAATAGTTTATTTTGGGGATAAAGTGGAGAATACCAGAGAGTGCTATCTCACATACTATCTAATCATATACTGGCAATTTCTTTGAAGTTTGTAGATATATCGACACGAAGAAAATAATTGTAAAAAGAAACACAAATCTACAATTATATTTTTCCATTTGTCAAATTACCAAGTGCTCGATTCTGTAGGAGCCAGTATTGGATTTTTTCCATTTTATATTTCAATATAGGGTGGGTTTCTATGTTTTCTTTTCTGAAAGGAAGTGGTTTTCCTTGCTAATAACATTGAAACGCACAAAAATATTTCGGTGGACTGCATATTAGTTTATCAATCCAATTAAATTTCTTCGGTCTAAGGAATTTCAAGCACTCGGTTCCACAAGAAACGATATTCCAATGTAAGTGAAATAATAGATTGGAGCATGAGATCTGGTCCAAAGAAGGAATTGAGTCTCTCAAAGCAAGCAGTGTCTCCCGAAACTCAAACACCGGGTCAAAATGATGTGCGTGGCTTTTGGGACACTTCGGTCCTAACGCAGAACAAGATAACTAAATAATAACGATCAAAACTCTCTATGTGATTCGATTATTTGGTATTGGAGTTCGGTTTTACTAGTTATTAGAAATAGATAGTTAAAATTCTGAGTTATAGAAATATGCAAGTTGTTTAACACATGGCCGTTCCCTTTTAATTGTGGATTGCACATTTTAATTATTGAATAAAAGTGTTGGGTCCATCAGCCCAGCCCGTCTCAGCCATTGTAAAATCCGTCTCGTCCCTCAAGCGTCCCATTAATACTTGCCCAAGCTTAGCGGAGTAACTTTGGGTTGGCTTCAGGTGGGTGTTGTTGGTGATAAGGCTCTTGTGTATACCCTAAAAATTTCACGATTTTATGATGACATAATTTCGTCGAATGAAATGTTATATAAAATTTCAAGGTTAGTAGGATAAGTGAGATCTCAAGGATATTTTTTAGATTTCAAGATCTGCGATCTAACACAATTTTTTTAAACTAACTTATTTATTTTTAAATAGTACGTGTAAGAGATTTAAAAATATTTTATTATTTAAAAAATTTATATTTAACATCCCCATTTAAAAATAGTATTTGATATTTTTTAAATATTGATAAAATAATATAAATTATCATGTAACACTAATCATAACCCTAACTTTTATAATATATATACAATGTATAAATCTTATAATACGTATTACGATCTTCTAATCTACAATTTTTTTTATATCCAAATAATTTTTAGTAGAGTTTCAATTTTGACAATCTTAGTTGATGGAGCAGTTTTTTTCCTTCTATGTTTAAAATGTGCAACACATGTTATCAATATGAGATATCTATTCGTAAAAGATACTATTTGCAGAATTACGCATTTTTCGTGGCCAATAGTTGAGTTTGTATACCAGAAATTCGAAAAGAAAAATATGAGATGTCTCTTAGCACATCGTGATGCTATATAAGATAAGGTTGACTCATTTTGATATATCACACCAAAACAATTTTACTAGTTACTGACATGAAACTTATGAATTAGGATTTTTTTCGTGTATCTTCAAAACCGTCGGAACTTATTATTATAGTGTACTTAAACCTATATTATCATATCAAACATGAGGAGAAAAAAGAGCAGTTAAACTTCAAATCAGGGTTCAAAGTTTTAGAACATATCATCTTGTCATTGGACTTGACGATATTAAGGGTATAACGTCTTACTTGGTATTTGTGAAAACATGACTTTTTTATAATTTCGAAGGGTTAATTACCCTCAGGTCCCTGAACTATTGACGATTTTGTAATAGGGTCCCTGTGTAATTTGAATAAGATTTAAGGTCCCTGTGTTATAACGAAATATTACTCTCAGGTCCCTGGCTTAACCTTCGCTGACATCATCATTTTTTTTTTATTTTTTTAACACTGAATTGACCCAAATACCCTTAAGCCAAAAATAAAAAAATCCAAAAAACAAAATAAAAATTAGGGAAAAGTACAAAAAAAGTCCTGTGGTTTCACTTTTAGTCCTCCGAACCTAAATTTGTCCCGAACCTATGAAAAATTTCTTTTTCATCCCGTTTTTTTTACATTTTAGTCCCAAATCTCAAATTTTTTTCAATTATTTTTATTATATCATAAATTCGTCCCAAATCTATGGAATCCCGGAAATACCCCTCACCTGCTTCCGAATTTCACCAAACGCTCGGGTTTTTTTTTTTTGGGTGTTACTATTCAACAATATTATCTATTTTGGTGCCCAACCTCAAAAATTATGACTTTGGTGTCCACGTTGGACATACGAGATTTTTTTCTAGCTATTGGACCGATAAGCGGGATTTTATCACGACTATACCAATAGGCGGGATTTTATCTCGATTACAAAAATTGGGATAAAATTCCGCCTATTGGTATAGTCGGGATAAAATCCCGCCTACTGGTCCAATAGCCGGGATTTTATCCTGTTTTTTGGTTTTCTATGTGTAGATCTCAAAAAGTTATGCGGATTCAAAAAAAAAATTTCTCGAATCGGACATCCGAGCACCAAGATATTGCACTTCAAAGTTTTTTTTGCATAATCTCTCCATTTGAATTTTGTGAATTTTTTTAAATTTGAAAAAAATTTAAAAAAAGCACGAAAAAAACCCGTCTTTTGTTAATTTTTATACAAATTTTTTGAATTTTTATGAATAGTATCATTAATTTGAAAAAAGAACCCATTTTTTATCAAAAAACTATTTTTTCCGTCACTTTTATTCATTTATTTTTTAAAAATATCAAAAAAAATTGTATAAAAATTAACAAAGTACAGGTTTTTTTTCGTGCATTTTTTTAATTTTTTTAAAATTTTAAAAAATTCACAAAATTCAAATTGAGAGAGATTATGCAAAAAAAACTTTGAAGAGCAATATCTTGGTGCTCGGATGTCCGATTCGAGAAATTTTTTTTTGAATCCGCATAACTTTTTGAGATCTACACATAGAAAACCAAAAAGCGGGATAAAATCCCGCCTATTGGACTAGTAGGCGGAGTTTTGTCCCGACTATACCAATAGGCGGAATTTTGTCCCGATTTTTGTAATCGAGATAAAATCCCGCCTATTGGTATAATCGGGACAAAATCCCGCCTATTGATCCAATAGGCGGGAAAAAATCCCTATTGTCCAGCCTGGACACCAAAATGATAATTTTCGTGGTTGGGCACCAAATTGATAAAATATGGTGAATAGTAACACCCAAAAAAAAAAATCCAAACGCTCAACATCAAAGTCGTTGATCTAGATCTTACGGATCCTCTCGTTTTGGAATCGCTCGATTCGGAGTATGTATGCGAAAGTTATGATTGTTCTACCGAAAGTTGACGAACTAAGCCTATCAATCATAATACGTCACCTTTTGGGGAAATATGTATAACTTTTTCGTGTGAACTCCGATTTAGATGATTTCAAGTCGGGTAGGCTTGCAACACATTCGTCTACGACTTTTGTGTTGTGAGTTTTGTGATTTGAGCCTTTCGTTTTTGAGTTTCATGTGATTTCGGTTGGTATTAGCATTGATAGGCTTAGTTCGTCAACTTTCGGTAGAACAATCATAACTTTCGCATACATACTCCGAATCGAGCGATTCCAAAACGAGAGGATCCGTAAGATCTAGATCTACGACTTTGATGTTGAGCGTTTGGTGAAATTCGGAAGCGGGTGAGGGGTATTTCCGGAATTCCATAGGTACGGGACGAATTTATGATATAATAAAAATAATTGAAAAAAATTTGAGATTTGGGACTAAAATATAAAAAAAATAGGATGAAAAAGAAATTTTTCATAGGTTCGGGACAAATTTAGGTTCGGAGGACTAAAAGTGAAACCACAGGACTTTTTTTGTACTTTTCCCTAATTTTTATTTTGTTTTTTGGATTTTTTTATTTTTGGCTTAAGGGTATTTTGGTCAATTCAGTGTTAAAAAAATAAAAAAAAATTGATGATGTCAGCGAAGGTTAAGCCAGGGACCTGAGAGTAATATTTCGTTATAACACAGGGACCTTAAATCTTATTCAAATTACACAGGGACCCTATTACAAAATCGTCAATAGTTCAGAGACCTGAGGGTAATTAACCCTTTTTCGAAAGGTATAATTTGTATTACTTAGATAAAAAGTTACACCATGAGCACCAATGGCTAAATGACACTTTAATAATTACTTTTCAAAAACATGAAACTATATTTATTTTGATAATGCCATTGTTTTAAAAAATGTGATCCGTCCCACCCACCGTTCCGTTTTTGCCTTAAAAATCTCTTCCGCGCGGGCTGGACAAAATCCCCGGATAATCCGGTTCGACCAGGATGGTTCGACCAAAAAATTTTACTAATTTATAATTTTATTTTTGATTTGAGACTATCTATTTGTATAAATACTTTATTTTGTGTATTTATAAAAATTGGTATATTTATATGTTACTATTAATTTATTACATAAATTATTTACCTATATACCTATATATATTTCAAAAAATTACAAAACAATAGAAGGAAAAAAAATCTCCTCCGGGTCGTTTCTAGGAACAATGATAATAACCGCATGTGTAGTACTCTTATAACCCACTCGTCCTATGACATATAATGCACGTGAAAACAGATCTCAACAAGTAGATAAAGGACAACGATTTGCACGTCAACAAGCATAATGCCTAGCGTACTCTTTATTTAGAATCTTTCTTGGGAGGGACTGGTGGAGGGTCACCAGTCACCACCAATGACAAATCTTGTCCATAGCTAAATCATGCATAGTTCCCGGTATTAATACATCTAATTTTACAAGCACGTAAATTAAAATTTGACATATTAAGTTTATTTGATTAGTGGTTTCAGGTTCAAACCATAAAAAGAAGATTGTATTATAACTTAAAATAGTTTTGTTATTCTTTGCGATCCGATTCAACTTGAACTATGACTAATCAAGGTAAGCAAATAATTTAATTTAGCACATATCTTTCATATAGTTTGATGTCACACTGCTGAAATGAGTGCCCCAATTAAATGTCTGCGAGCTAATCTTTTTGTCGTGCTGTTGTTCACTATCCTGAGAATGCTGGATGAGAAAGATTTCAACGGATGGAGAAATTATGTATCATTGTCTACATGTGAATAGGGAGATCTTGCCGGTATATCTTTTGACGTGGTATCCACCATTTTGTTTTGGTTTTGGTCTCCGGAGTTCCATAAAGTAAATGGGCTACCAATTTGAATTAAAATTCGGGGTGCCATAGATCAACCAAATACTTGGTACTGTTACCAATCGTTGGTTGGCTCAGTGGTAGCATGAGGCTGTGCTTGGTAGAGAGGTCTGCGGATCGATCCCCCACAACGGCGATTAGGAGGGGTCTAAATACCGTAATCCTTGGATCCGCCCCGGAATTGTGGAAACAATTTATCCATAATTTTAATTCACCAAAAAAAATACTTGCTACTGTTCATCACAATGATTTCAAGTTACGTGCAATACCAACAACCGTTGGAGCACTTAGTAACCAATCAATGTCTTAAGTTTTGTTTTTCCCTATTGAAACATTGTCTTAAGTGGCTTGATGCATTTTTTTTAGACTTTCCACGAGATTTTGTCAAAATAAGTTTTGACAAAATTGGTGATCGAAATTTCGTAAGTAAAATTTTTTTATTAAATAAAAATTGAAATATTATTATTAATAAACTTTAGTTATAAAAAAATTGGACTTTCATGGCTATCGCCATGTTATTTCGGTTGAGCAATATTTTTTGAGAAATCAAGGTTAATATCTGGTTAGCCACTTTTAATCCAACTTCCGGTTTGATCACCCATTTTCGGTTCTAGTTAGTTTTTTCAGTCAGTACATTTTGTTAATTACATATTTTTTAGAATTTCTACTGGTGGACCAATATATACTCATTTGTGTCGAACACCGAGTGACGAAAATATATAGAAGTGGATCCTGCATGTCGCTTGTCATTACCTAAAATCTTCGCATACTAAGAGCCGAAACGACACACATATGTGCTTACTTCTCACCTCCTGGAATTAGCATTTATTTTCCCGACCCTCTCTAATATTCACCGGTTAAGCATACTGCATAGTCAAACATTGTTGGTCTTATTGGACCAAATTTGGTATTATATATATATATATATATATCTGGTGTCAGTGAGGAAGAGGCGAGCAGGAGAAGTGAGTACTAAAGCAGTACACGGCGGATGATATTGGTTTGTGATGCAATGCATCGGCATCATCACTTGGATGAACAAGCGTACTCGACGGGGAAAAAACAAAAAGGCTGTGAACAAAGTTGCAGTATAGAGAATATGTTTTTAAGTAAATTATACACAAATACTTATTTAACTCCGATAATTCATCTGAGTATTAGTTTTATCACGCCAAATATTTTTTCCGCTTGTGCGGATAATACTTGAAGAAAAAGATAATATGTGTATGTGGCGGCATGCGACTCGCTCGTCCGTCTCCTCAAATGGAAAAGGCGATAGCTAGCTAGCTAGTTAGTGCATTATCACCACGTTTTTACCAGGAAGGGGAAGACGTTTTCTTTAGCACTAGCGTCACTGCTCTCTAGATTAGTCTCGTGTGAAATAGGTCGTGCGAGCACAATAAATTACAAGTCTTGTATGAATAATTGACTATGATAGTATGATAAAAATCAAACCTAAAATATTAAAATCAATGAATTGTAAAGTTTTTTTTAGTATTTGTAAATAGGGTCAAACAATCTTCGAATTCTTTTCAGCATTGTGGTGGAGAACAACGAGCCCTAGTGGTCCACCACAACTTGCACTAACCGAAGACATGGATACAGAAATGGCGTAGCTAAGGATAGAGCTTTGAAGATGTCGACAGTGACGCTGCAGCAGAAACCGGGTCCGGATTTCGACAAGGCGAAGTTGGATGATCAAATTGGTCCGACATAAAAGTCGAGATCATTGCGCCAAGTTTTGTAAGAAACGGGCGACTCCTCCAAGTTTAATCCATACTGTTAATGTGGAGTTCAGGGATATAATTTTATGTCTAATGCGGGTTCGTGAGTGTACCTGAGATGCCTGCAACTTGTGTTCCACGCGTAAAGCTGAAATGAAACTACGAGGACGGCGGATTGTGAAGAATGATTCGACAGTCAAGTATTTCGGCTTTTCTTTAATTGTGAGGTCGATAACAAGTGAAACGCACATTCTTTGGACGGCGAAGGATGTAGAACTTACGGAGGATATATCCGCCCTTTGTATGATGTGAGTATAAATATAAATTTAAGATCATATTAAAAAGAATATAAATTTCATCATCGATTTTTTATTTTATGATGCAACTTTTAACACCATGTTTGGAAACAAATTTCGGAAGTAGAGTTAGTTCGTATAAGATAAAATTATGTTAAGTGCACGTGTGTGATTACATTTACATAACAAGATAGAAATTATGTTATTGTTACTGTAGATAACTTAATTTTTTTAGGGAAGTAGGTAACTTTATTTGGTTACAAGAGAATAATAAGAAGTAATTTATTATTGAAACTTTAGAGTGGGTGAGAGTAACGTTTTTCAATGATAATTTACTCTCCCTAACCCCTAATTTGGCGATGACGGAGGCCTTTCTGTTTTGCAGATTATGGTTATCCAATGTCACTCATCACCGATTCTAGTTAATTTAATCAATACTAAACTTGAATTCTCTCTTTCAAGTTTTTGACAATGCTGGATTCCGTATTCTAGAAGCATAAACAAAATAACATTATGATGCATAATTTTCCCGAGAAAACATATCGGAACAACAACTTGCACATACTTTTTTTTTTTTGGTGGAACAACTTGCACATACTTAAATAGACCATTTTGGTATTTTCTTACAAAAGACCACCTGAAGAAGTGATATCCCTAAAAAAAATTTCCTTGCAACCACCTCCTAGACTTTATGGTGCTGTCTTTAATTTTACCTGTTCAGACATTTGATGATGGAGACTTGCTACCGGCTTTATTGCACTTAAAATTAATGAATACCATGTAAAAGGAAGTTGTTACTAAAGCACAAAGAAAAGGAGAATCTTAAGTATCTATTTCCAATTGACGTATGTCAAAATGGGGAGGCAAACGTAACAAACTATATCCGTTATCCCACTGTAACAGATTCACCATAAGACACTGCCTTATGAGCAGACGATATTGTTCTTTCTTTCTGCACAATCTTTACGAATCGAACGCGGGGTCCGCGCTGCGCGGGGAATCGACACTCTTCCTTGTCAGCTGACGTTGATGTCCGAAAGAGAGAAGAGAAATGGAACAAAAAGTGAAGTACATTGTGTATATATAGGCCCTTCAGTTGAGCACTTGATCATCCTCCCGAACCAGTCGCGATATGGATGGGAAGAAGTTGGAGTACAAAGGCGAGGATGCGTTGCTACAGATCGAGAAGCTGACCAAAAATGCGGACGAGATTCAGGAACGGATACTGAAGGAGATCATAGTTCGAAATGGGGATACAGAGTACTTGAACAAGTATCTTAAGGGATCCAGAGCTATTGCAGACTACAAGTGCAATGTCCCCGTAATTACTTACAAGGATATATATCCTTACATCCAAAGGATTGCTAATGGAGAGGATTCTTCTCTTATATCCGGTGATCCTATTACCGAAATGTTATGCAGGTTAGAATGTGCGAACATTCGCGCGAAAGTTTTAGCCTCGGCTCTTATCATATGATTCTGAACTTTGTGGTGAAACTTTATGAAATTTGCAGCTCTGGAACATCTGCAGGAGAGCCTAAATTGATGCCATCGATTGCCGAAGATTTGGACCGTCGAACCTTCATATATAATCTGATCATGCCTGTCGTCAACCAGTAAGTTTTATCTGTTCTTTACTAAAGACCGATCTTTGTTTATGAGCTTGAATTTAATATGTTTTCCAGGTACGTTTCTGGACTCGATAAGGGCAAGGCTATGTATCTATACTTCGTGAAGGCCGAAATGTCTACTCCTTGTGGTATACCGGCTCGAACCGTATTAACCAGTTATTACAAGAGCAAGCACTTCAAGGGTCGGACACGCGATTCCTTCAACAACTATACCAGTCCGGACCAAGCTATCTTATGCAAGGACAGCTACCAGAGCATGTACTGCCAGTTGCTGTCGGGTCTAATCCACCGGCACCATGTACTACGGCTAGGAGCTGTATTCGCATCGGCTCTCCTCCGGACGATCTCATTCCTCGAGCGTAACTGGCCACAACTCTGCAACGACATTCGCAATGGGGAACTCAATCCCACAATAACTGACCCTGAATGCCGTTTATCCATGCATACGATCCTATCATCTCCAAATCCGATCCTTGCAGACGAGATCGAGGAGATCTGTAGCAGCCATCGATCGTGGAGGGGGATCGTATCCCGGCTTTGGCCTAAGACTAAGTACATTGAGGCAGTTGTGACCGGTTCTATGGCCCAGTACATACCGGCCCTCGAGTATTACAGCGGAGGGAAGCTCCCTCTGGTTTGTACAATGTACGCCTCTTCCGAGTGCTACTTTGGTGTCAACTTGAAACCCTTTTGTAGTCCTCAAGATGTATCGTTCACCCTGATGCCTAACATGTGCTTCTACGAGTTCATACCGCTCGGGGACAACAAGAATTGGATGATGAGCGTGGGCGAAGAAGAAGATGTGCAGAGTGATACGCTTGTCGATCTGGTTCACGTAAAGCCCGGATCATACTACGAGTTGGTGATCACTACCTTTGCAGGTAAGGCAATCTGTAACTTCCACAGTTTCACATTCTTCTTATTTGTTCCGCACAAGTGGTCACAACCTTATTTCTCTATACTGATGTTTCCAAATGAAATTATTCCCAAAAGGTACCAACCTGCAGACTAAATTTTTTATATTTTCTTTATAATGCAATTGATTTGACATCTATTCTGAGCTTGGTTTAAACAACAAATTTTGTTGCATTTGAAGAAGAATCAACTAAGATATTTCACCATATCTTTTTTATGCTCATGAGGTGGATTCCACAGGTGTTATGACCCTTATCCAGTCATAAATATTCCCACTAAGGATTAGATTTGGATTGCTCCCATCCCATCATGAAAATACATCTGAAAATGTAGCCACCTTTGGACATATATTCTTATAATGGTGGGTTATCTTTCTAAATGGGAACCAAGCAGGGCTGTACCGGTATCGAATCGGCGATGTACTGCAAGTCACCGGATTCCACAACCTCGCCCCGCAGTTCCGCTTCATCTGCCGCAGAAACGTCGTCCTCAGCATCGACAACGACAAAACGAACGAGGAAGATCTTCACAAGAGCATTACAGTGGCAAAGAAGCTGTTAGAACCTTACAATTGCATACTGGTGGAGTATACCAGCTTTGCAGACACTCTGTCCGTGCCAGGTCACTACGTACTCTACTGGGAGATTATGGATGACTCCTCCGTTTCGGACCGTTCCTCTCTGGCGACGTCCCTAGACAACAATGTGCTCCAAGAATGCTGCATTTCGGTGGAAGAACAGCTCGACTACGTGTACAGAAGGTGCCGCACGTATGATAAGTCGGTAGGGCCGCTCGAGATACGCGTGGTGGAAACCGGCACGTTCGAAGTACTGATGGATTTCTTCATCGGGCAGGGAGGTTCGATAAACCAGTACAAAACTCCGCGGTGCATTCAGTCTGATGCTGCTCTGGAGCTGCTCAATTCTCATGTTAAGGCGTCCTTCTTCAGTCCAAGAGATCCTGCTTGGATCCCTTGAACTAAGGAAGAAGACATGAAAGAGATATGGAAGTGCAGCTTCTGCCTAATTTAGCTCTCTACTTGTTCTTGTTATGATAGGAATCCTAACCACATCAAGTGGCTCAGCCACAAGTTGTCTTTTCTCATGGAATGGACTGCAGATTGCAAAGAACCTTTTAGATCGAAATATTTTCGGATCGAATCCAAAACTTTAAAACAAGCAGGTTGGTTCATTTATGTTCCCTAAGTAAAATGAGATTCGTACTCTTAAAAAGCATAGAAATATTGGTGAGTTGAGATATGAATCGACCAGGCCCAACTCAACTAGTGGATCGTGAGCCATAAGTATTTTTGCCACCAGGCCCATTATCAATGTGGAGATGGGCGAAACCACCTAGGTGTACATGACATGAGCTAGAGGATTAGACCACCTTGGCATCTTGCCCGGTGATAAATAATCAGTGATGTACAAGACGCCCCAAGCGCTGGTCTCGTTGGTGCCACGGTGGATTTGGGAAGAAAAAGAGAAAGGCTCGTGTTAAATATGTGGGGCTCGCTCGAATATATCATATAAATGATTATTGCTTGATGATGTATATTATTCATTCATTCAGTACAAGCTACACATATACTGATTGGTTTGTACCGCTGTCTGTTAATGTTATAGATAATTATTATAGGTTGGGAATCATTCAGGGCAATTAATTTCTAACCGAATATTAAATTATATTTAAACAAATAAACAACTTCTGGAGAACCAAGCCATCCATTCATTATTTTTTTCCACATATACTGTCCTTATTGGAGATCACAACTAACATTTTTACATCACAGATTGTGATTTTTTACATTGATATTAACCTTTCGGCTGGCTGATACAAAAAGCACTAATTTTTTTTTTCTTGAGATTTAACAACATAAGATCTTAAGCATCGGCCAGGTCATTTGGAACAACTACATACAAGTTCAATTATCCAAAAGTCAACGACGCCTCTCAAGTAAGGTTCCACGAGCCTAGGAAGATGATAGTTCTAATAGGGTCCTCCCTACGAAAATTCCAATTCCGTCTTTCAATTTCTTTGGAAATTGAATTACTATTGTTCCTTTCTTCCCCAACCCACCAATCCTTCTTGGCCGCTGCATATGCCTGCTTCAACTTCTCCCCGACGGTCCTCTTTGCCTCATGGGTCAGAGGAATTTCGCCGGAGAGGTTGCTATGAGGCTTCATCTTTGGTAAATATAGAACTAGTAATGATCTGAGGCTTAATCTAAGAAAATTATGAACCTGAAACTAGGAGAGAGAGAGAGAGAGAGAGAGAGAGAGAGAGAGAGAGAGGTATTAGAAATTGGAAGGCACCTTCCATTCGTATAAATAGAGGATAATGTAAGTGGAGGAGACGAATTATGTCGACCACTTCCATCAACCGAATATGATAATTTAGTTTAGTAAATAAGTTTCGAGTTTCTATTCTTAAAAATGACGAAATATTAATTAATTATTTGATAAAATTTGTGATTTAACAAAAAACAGATAACACAATTTTTTATTAATTGGCACAATTAAATATCACGATATCTGTTTTTTTATTAAAAAGGAATGGTGTCTCTCTTCCTCGTGTCTTAATCACATTGACATAATTCCGTCTGGTAGTGGGTTACAGATAGGCTTGATAATTGAGATAACAGTAGACATTGTTAGATGTACCCATCATGTACAGTTACCCAACTAGTGGATTTTATATATTTTTTAAGTGAATAATTTCATGTAACTTATCAGCTATCATGATTCAGAAACGATTATGGTCAAATTTAACGTTGACAAAGTTTTATTTTACAAATTTTGACTTTTTACCTTCTTAAGTTGAAATTATGCATTCTTAAATTTTGATATTGAAATTTTTAGTTAAACTAAAATATTTTCTACTAATTGATATAAGATAAGATTCAGTTTGTAATAAGTTGTTAGATTTTAATCTATATGTCTGGTTATAGAATTAATTGGTATTAAAATTTAATAGAATCTTATCAAATTTTGATTCATCAATTCAAATAATTAAATGTCAATTGATTTGGAAAAAAGTAAGCTCTTTAAGCTTTTCCTTTTTTTTTATTTACTTATATACACTTTTCTATTCGTAAACTGGACTTATATAATTAGGCAGATAAAGTACAAGATACGACCTAACTAACTTGGCTTTATGATATCTTTTGACATCTACTTTTTAGTTATAATTTCTGATCATGTTAGCCTTTTAGGCAATAAATTATTCACATCTCAAGATAAGAGAGTTTAAATCAATCTTGTGGTGTGCTTCAAACGCCATAAAAATTCACAATTATAGTGAATAGATTTCACAATTATTGTTCAGTGTGACACTCGTATAATAATATACATTCTGAAATGTATATCTATGTGAGATAATGGCCTTTGAAATTATACAAAGAAATGGTTAATATGATGAATTTAAAATAATTCACTGTCAAATATGTAGATTTAGACTAACAAGTATAGATCAACCTGTTAAAAATACTATTTTGTATTATCAAAAATCAAAAATTTAAATTATTAGCAGCATATAGTATTACATATTTGTTAAAAAAATTGCAGTATTAAAAAAATATAACCTAACTTAAAAATAATTAATTGGTACAATATACTAACAACTAAAATCTACGCACGTTTGGATTGGTGAATGAATTAATTGATGCGAATGATGTAAATGACAAGCGAAACGAGTTTTATTCTCTGTCCATCATGTGCTTCGAATTTTCTATTAAGATGCCTCTTGCACTTGTCGAATCCGAATATGTTGCTTCGTCAGGTTCATATTCCACGTTCCAACAGCTCTCCATACGAACACTTGGACTTGGTCAAGTGGAAACCTGGCGTAAGATAGACGTGATGTTTCCTTTTTAGTTTTACTAATGTTTTTTTTTATGATTATATCTTCCAAGAAGATGAGATAAATAAGGATATAATAATTATCTTTCAACGTATGGAACTTATTTTCAAGAATCATATAACTTTCCACCTTGAAAAAACACATGTATTTTTCCTTTGGGAACGTATCATTGTATAACCCTTATGTGTTACTGGTGATTGATATGTCGAAAACACACATTACATAATAATATTTTTGAGTTATTTTTTTTGTTGTATTGAAAGTTTTCATATTTTACCACAAACTTCAAGGTAGTGAGTATGTGGATCTTTTCACCTTATAAACCAACTCATTTCACTTGCAATTTCTTATTTGGGACACTCTTCAACACACCTGCTCAAACGAAATTCATCGAGCTGAAGTTTGCACGGACCTGACACAGTCTCTTACTTTCAAACGGGGTCGTGCGAGCATATCAGCTCGTTAGAGCGATTGGCTCTGATACCATATTGTAAGTTTTCATATCCTATTCAAAACCTTAAGGTAGTGAGTAGGTGGATCCTTCCACTTTATAAACCAGTAGCGAAGCCAGAAAATTTTGGAAGCGGGGACAAAATAATTTGTATATAAAATTTAACTTTAATTTGTTAGTTTGTTAATTTTTTGTGGAGTCAATTTCTAATTTTAACGGGAACATATATTAAAAAATATAATTAATATTCATAAATTTTTTAATCTAGTGGGGTTAATTGACCCCACACTTGTTCATGTGGCTCCGCCACTGTTATAAATTATTTCATTCAATTTGTAATTTTCGATGTGAGAGACTCTCCAACAGTATATTGTTGTATAGTTGTTAGCATTGCTAAAAAAAAGCGACCGAAGGAAGCAATGTTTTTAAGAACCAACACTTCATATTATACTTTATGCGAAATCATGGTGCAAAAAAGCTATTAGCTACATTGGTCTGTGAGAATTGTCGATTGGAAGCATATAGTTCTTAAAGAAATATCGTCGTTATTCATTTGCCAATCTTAGAGTGTACTCAGATTTTTTAGTTACATAAATTCCTAACCGATAACCTAGTTACTGTAGCTAAATTTCCTACCCGAATCTGTCGTCATTGAATTACCGTTGATAAAATTTTCTCTCAGGGAAGCAAGGGAGACACTTGAACGAGAGGAGGGAACTGGGCCTAAGTGCAGTTAGAATTGAGAAGTTGAAGAGTGGGCTTGGCGATTGGGCCCAAGGTAAAGTCTCACATAACGAAGTTAGTTTATCTTGTTTGGTACCCACGGTACCGAAGATTCCGGTCCACGTTTATTTATTTTTTTTCCTAATGGTAACTCACAAATTTAATTGGATTCTCTAGTGGTTATTTCAACAATTTTTCGATAGAATTTGTTGGACTTCTGATATTAGTATGATGTCATATCGAATTATATAATTAAGTTTTAATATATTATCCAGAACTTAATAAAAATTATAAAGGTAGAATAAAAATGAAAACAAACTCATTAAAATGGTATTTTCCTATCCATGGCCATGGGCGCCTCCAGTCTCCAATTATCAACCAAGGGCTTGTCCTTATTAGATCTTGCGAATAACATGTCATTCGTACAATAATGACGGCCATTAAAACCATGAATATGATAGAGTGGTTTCCAATTGCATCAAACAGTGATATTAATCATAAATACACCGAAAAACATTTAGTTTGACAGTCGAGTCACGTTAAATTATTGGAATATAAAAGTTAATTTTACGGAAAAAATTGTGATTTTTATTAGGCTAGGAATTCTGGGGTTTTGCGAATTGCGTAAGACCGAATTTGCTGACTTGGAATGGTCAAGCTACAAATCGCCAGGATAAGTCCATGTCCAATATGGCAATATCCGGTACCTCATACGACGTGAAACCTACTTTTGCTCGAGAGCTGTGACCACATATTTGT
Organism: Hypericum perforatum; assembly: GCA_012979155.1. Taxonomy (NCBI): domain Eukaryota; kingdom Viridiplantae; phylum Streptophyta; class Magnoliopsida; order Malpighiales; family Hypericaceae; genus Hypericum; species Hypericum perforatum. The sequence goes on along the minus strand of SOPF01028971.1, from coordinate 118,561 downwards.
TAATTTGTGACAAGCAAATGGGGTCATCCAGCATCTAAAAGGACCATAATCGCAAGCGTCACATTTCAATTATTAATAAGGACATGCGAATTAGGTAGTTGATTAACCAATGATTTAGTCGTTAACTGCTGAATCATGGGTATATCTGATCGATAATTGCCTTCGCCACTTCCTCTAGATATTCATGACGCTGATGTTGTATTTTCTATATTTGTGTCATCTTCATCCCTAATATGACATTATATTTAGATACTATTCATACGCAATTTCATGATATGCAACATAGGAAAAAAATTATAGATGGATCAAATAAAGTTGATCTACGCAATGAATAATTTGGATTTTTTGAATAACTTTTCGGTTCAAATTTTGTTAATGAGATTTGAGAGAGTCGCTACTAAATGGTCTTGAGCTCGACTAGTAATATAATTTAAATACCAAATTGATGAAAGTGTCAAGAGAAGCTAGATTCTCTGCAAATCTTACTTTCCGACAGGAACAGCGAGGCGCTTAACGTCCAGGTACATTTTGAACCACCAAGGAACACATTTTCCTGCCAAATTCAAGCAATGCTGCATGTGTTTTTATAGCCAATCATTTAAATTATTCTGATTTCGTTCAATTCTGTGTAAAATGATGGGAACATGTGCTGATAAATTAGGGGCCTTGATGCCCTCTACTTTTCCCATGCAATAAAGCACCGTAATGGTTCCAAGCTACATATACCCCCAATGAAGACAAATAACTAACAACCAGGATGACAAACAAAGGTATAACATCTTTTCTGAGTTCTCCGGCAACAACTCCGATGACGAGATTATTAGTCTAATAATATTCGACCATAAATATAAAATTTATAGAAAAATAAATTTTATTGCCTCAAAATTATTATGACTTCAATTTGCAAAAATATTCAACGATAATATTGCACATACATGGTATTGACGTGAAAATTTTCATAAAAAGTTGTGCTCGTTTCTTTGGACCATTTGTTTTCTCGTCAATAGATTTTTACTCCAAAGTGTTATCTTTAATATTTGATTTCAATAGTGCTTTTTTCACACTTATTTAAGAAGCTCACTATATTGGTAATGTCTCAATCTCAACAGTCAACATTCCATGACACACAGCTCATTTGTAAGAGGGGATTTCTCACGACTAGGTTGCAACATTTCGGATGTTTTCAATATATTCTACTTGAATAAAAAAAACAATTTGAAGAGAAAAGATGATTAGAGAAGATAAATAAGATGATTTCCAAGGACCAAAAGACGCTAAAAAGATCAACAAGCTGGTCAAGACAACTAGATCAGGTCTACCTTCTACCTGCAAGCAAGAAGAAGAGATACAAATTTACAGACAAAGACCTTACCGAGTATACTATAAGACGAATAATAAGAAAAAGCCGAGAATATCCTTCTCCTTTTGTGACTTGGAACAAAGTATAATCCAAACCGGATATTCGACAACGGATAAGAGACGGCTAGAAAGGGAGATATATTTTCCAATGGCTAGAGAAATTTATGGTTAGGAATTGGGATTCAAGGTTCTTCAACCTATTATTTGTTGTTGGGTCTTTCAGCTTTTTATCGACTATTCGGTGCTGAAAGCCATTTCCCTTTGAAGCATATTAACGATATCCCGATCCCCGACTTCAACTTTTCAACTTAGTTATCAAGGTTTGAAAAGATATTTATTTTTTGTGCCCGGAAAATATCTCTGGACTCCTCTACTGAATGTTCATAGAAAACAAAACCTCTATCGGTGGTAGTGTAAAATTCTATTTACGGCAGAAATATTATATCAAGATTTTGTGCAAAAAATAGAATTTCCATATGGGAAATGAAATTTTGTTAGAATAAAACTGAATTTTTTAATAAAACACAAATGAGTGACCGAATCTTAGTGGAAAAGTTGCTCCCAATATTATGTACGATGTGATAATGTAATACAAATCATTTTTTGGTCCCAAGTTCAAAAAGATTTATTTTTTTCTTTTATAAGTAAAGCAACACAGAGTACTCGCAAAAGATTACATCAAAATTTGGTCCAAAGGAAAGCCAGTATAAAGTCTCAAATACATGAGTCTCCTTTCGACAAATCAAAAAGGAGTTTCTACCCAAAAAAACAAAAAGGAGTTCCTTACAGCCATTTTTCATTCCAAAAGACTGAAAAGGAAGATCCACCATCCAAAGAGCACTTTCGGATAGCAAGTGGAAGTCCACATTTATACTGACCATATCCCTCGCTTTAATAACAAGGGACAACCAAAAGTAGATATTTTAACCCTTTCTGAAAAATATAACTTAAAGCATTTGGAATTATGAACTAAAGGACTTGGTCGTTTTGTAAGATAATCAGTACGTGTTTATTAGTCATCTTGGATGCCGGAATTATCATTAAAATTTGTAATAACATAATCATGATAAACAAAAGAAAGTTTACGAGAACACAAATATTACCCAAGAAAGAAAAATCAATATTACATATATAAACCCACGACTCCGAGACCCAATCTTATTTTTCCAACTCCACCTAATTAATTTTATTACATATATATGACCCCTTCCAAACCAAATACATACGTATACAATATCCGTCACAATTAAGAAAATTTCACATGACCGAGCACCCACCCTCGTCGTCATCATACAAATTATAGACCTCGTCACCATTACCGGCACGTACGTACCTATAATTATTATTATACCCAGAAGCGTAGTAGTGATGATCGTGCATGGGATCACGTGCGTAGTATGACTCGCTCACCCTAGGGTTCACCGTACTATAGCTTAGCCCATAGGCAGCAGCAGGTGGAGGAGGAAGAGCAGGTGGCTGATGATAGTACATTGGCACACCTTGGCTGTACGGGTAGAATTGCTGAGGTTCAGGAGGACCATGACCGGCCGAGTCGGGATTCAGAGGGTTTTCGCCGGTTTGCGCCTTCTTCTTCTTCTTTTTCTTCTTCTTCTTACTCGAAGCAGCGGCAGGAGTAGCGATTCCGTTTCCTCCTGCCGCTTCTTCTCCTTCATCTTCATCATCTTCGTCACTATCAATACCGTCTTTGCCCTCTTGAGTGAGAGGATGATCTTCGTCCTTCTCGTCCTCGTCTGCGCTTGGTTCTTGGCCAGGTTGGGTCTGGCTTCCGTTTCCGTTGCTGGACTTGTTCTTTTTCTTCTTCTTCTTTTTCTTGGTCTTAGTTTCGGGGTTTTCCGGCCAAAGCTCGGCGAGCTTCCCGTACCGGCCCAGCTGCTTCAAGAGAGTGTCCGATTCGACGTTCCCTGTCACTGTGACCTTATGCTGCTGGGAATCAATGTCCGTCTTATAAACACCTGCACTTAAACGTATAATATAAGCTTTTGTTAACTCCACAACATATATATTTATATACATTTTCCCAATTGGCTACAGAACGAATCAAGCAAATATTGTGTTACCTTTTAAGATATACTGAGAAAAATAAAACAATAAGACATCTATAATTTTTTGAAACACATCGTTTCTATTCAATAGGCTGACGTGTAAGACTTTTAAATGGTGGACAAACTTTCCCGTGGAGAACGATACCTTCAATGCCTTGAAGAATCTTCTTGACTTTCCTCTTGCAGCCTTCGCAGTGGATTGAAACTTTTAAGGCCCATGTCTGTTAAAACAAATTCAAGCCAACGTACTTTTAGAAGCGAGAAAGATTTAATTCAGTTTTTACAGATTATTATACACGCACACACACAAAAGTAACATACATATATGAGATATATGTACATAAATAAGGTATTATGATAGGGAAATTGTATTGAAATGACCTTGTATTTGAGCTGCTGCAGATCATGATGAGCCTCTTGATCGGTTGGCTTTGCAGCCATCTCCAAAGGGGAGAGGGAGAGGGAGAGGGAGAGGGAGAGGGAGAGGGAGAGGGAGAGAGACAGAGAAGCTGGGAGTGGGAGAGGCCGATGCTCAAGAAGAAGGGAAAAGGGGAAAGCTGAACAAATTGGAGGGTGAGGGCAGCATATATTAGGCGTGGAATGCCAAGTCACTATTTTTTTTATACCATGTGTTATACAATTCACTAGACAATTCTTTTCTTAAAAAAATTTAAAAAACCGTTCAAATTCGAGATATTAGACTAGTTAAAAAATGATAAATTTTTTGTAAGAATTATTTAACAAAATTTTATTTTCAAATAATAAAACTGTAAATTTGATACTTATGTTAAATTAAGACAATACCCTCACTGATTATCAAATATTGGTTCCTAGTCACTATATCTGTACACGTTCATCCTCCGATGGACAAACACAATCAGCACGTCACGTGATTCGTGGAGCCAGAAATTTTGTTATCAGAAACACAAAAGTTATCTAATTATTTAAGAAAATAAAGTTTTTGATGTACAAGTAGAAAAAGTAATAGAAACGGTGGCATCGTATACATTCATGATAAACTTCATTACTTTTCTATTTTAAGAATTCTATTTGTTATTAGGCCAGAAAATTACAATACTACTGACATTAAAATATTTGATAGAAATGTAGAAATGTTCTATTTTAAAATTTCTTTGTCAAAATTTGAGTATAGAATACTATTTTACTCGATGATGTTTTTTGATTAAACAGAGAATTAGAATCCTATTTAAAGAGATTGCGTTGACATTAAATGGCGTCTGATTTTGGTCGGTTGTTGGACCGATTCAGCAACGACACCTTGATTTCTGAACCACCAACATTGACGCACGTAATATAGCTGAAGCAGTTGGTTACTTGTCATGTTTCGTCGGTTCAACCAAATCCAAGCCGCAACATCTTCATCAATTGTTAATCTAGAGATTAGGTATAAGTTATTTAGTTTTTATTTCCAAACAGTTGCCGGAAGTACCAATCTTTACAGGGAATTTTAATTGTCACAAAACCCCATTATACGGGAAATTAAGTTGCTACTCCACTAGTGAGCTTCCTTTTTACGGCCAACAGGGATAGAGCCGGAGAAAAAGGAAACCCACTCCCAACACGAGAATATCTGCCAGAGTAATGCATCGCCAAGCACATATGCGGAAAAGGACCATTCGATTGGCAAGAATCTAGTTTATTTTGAATCGTAAGCTAATTCGATTAGGAAAACCAAAACAAAAGCTGATATCTTTCCCGCAATAAGGAATTGTATAGCAAAAAACAGTATAAGACTACTTATAATTATGTCCGATTCGAATTTTATTTTTTTATATAAAAAATAGATTGATAATGGCGTACTTCATTCATGGTTTCTATTACCTTAAAGAAAAGGCTCACAAGTGTCAACATGCTACTTCATCCATGCTATTAAAAACCAATAGTTTTGAGAACCTTTTGAGCCAGTAATGGCTTGTGACAACACTTGACACTAAGAGCATGGCTTTTGTTTTGGCTTGTAGGTTCTCCTTTCCTGTTTTGTTGCTGGTGTTCTCTGTTATTGGTTTATTTGGTGGACGGTTTTTGGTTTCCTAATATATTCAGTTATAAAAAAAATGATTACTTGGAATTACTATTTTCTGGAATTACTTGATGGAATATATCAATGTCAAAACTTGATGGAAAGATTATCCTTTGTGATCTTACTTGACTCAAACATAAATTAAACATGTCAATATCAAATAGTTTCTACTAAAAAATAATTAGAGAAAGTACAAAATAATTAATGCGGTAAACTAACCTAGCTGATAAAGATAGAAAGTTGGAGAGAGTTTCTTCAAGCTAACGCAAAATAGACAGAAAAAAGCTAAAGTGAAGATTACATTCAGCTTGACCAATGTAAGCATCAACCCGAGATCCAAAAGTATTCTCACATAATCACAGGGGACAATAATAGTATAGTATATTACTTTGTAAACAGCTAAATTAGTGGCAATACAATCAACGACTTGAAAGGTTTTACCAAAAAACTAAACTTAGAATCCTTTGATCTTCTTAGAATTTGTTCCATTTTATACTTGAGCAAATATCACCGCAACCTCAAATTGTGGCCCGGATTATAACAGTCCATCAAAACGTCTTTCCAAATTCTTAATCGACATAGAAATGCCATAGATTCAGTTTGTATATATAATATGGTGAAACAAACAACAGGGTACCTATGGAACCTCAAACACAAGGTGCACATCCGATCGCCTGACATCTGACATTCCAAATTCCAAATTCCAAATTCAATGCATCATCAACACCCGCTTATAATTTGCAGAATACAAACACGAGGAGAAATTATAATCTACTGCTCGAGTTAAAACTCAATCCACCTCATATGCGGGAATCTATTTTTCTCACTAACTATTTACAAGACCAGTGATACACAGTTCTTTTTAAATTGCACAAATCAACTTGGTACAAATGTAAGTAAAACTCCCTTCAAAACACCATTTATTTAATAGCATCCATCTGTTTGCTCCAACAGGAGAGAGTAGTATGATCATCACGATTACCAGAAATAAAAACCATTTTGTTGTAATAATCCCAGAGAAGAGTTTACTGGTCACACCACCAAACAACTCGAGTAATCAATTAAGTTCAGATGTTACACGAAAGTTGCCGCAGAATAAATACGGTACAAGAAAGTTATTTATTTTTTCCGAGTTAACACCCGAACGGCTGCTAAATAGTACGACAAACAATGACATGCATAAAGTTGTACAACAGGTCCATTATTACAACATAACACAAATTAGTACTAGGCCTTGTGCGACACGATTCACCCGGAGATTTACACTACCGAAGTTTCAGTTGTGACAACAAATCTTATTAATAGAACTTAACAGAAATTAATATTATGCCGCCGCGTGATGGTTGACACGCGCCAGTTCTAATATCCGATTTTCAGGTTGCGACAACTTTAAGTCTAGGCGCAAGCATCAGGGTGGGACAAGAGGTACTCCTCCATGGCTTTGTTGAGCATCTGAGAATGCATCTTGTTGGCCTCGGCCACGGCTTCGTTAAAAACGCCACCGGGCTTCAAGTGGTAGTCGCTTCGCACCGTACTCTTGCACCCAGTTTCCAACGGCTCCATTTTGATTTCGTGGACGATTTTTTCCAGAGTGTCACCGAGCAATCCTCCTTCGAACAAGGTGCTCTTGAAGTAGTACTTATCAGTGTCGAGGGCGTCGATTCTGAGAGACATGCTCTTGAAGGGCAGTCCGCTTCCTGCAAATCTCAATTACAGTTATTGGTTAAATGATGAGCAATTATTTATCCTGACAGGTTTTAATGAAGTTCGTGGCTGCAACTCTATACGTAGTACGAGAGAATTTCACCGTGGGTATATAATGTACGTAACTACTTAATTAATAAAATGTTATCTTAATAAACACTATTGACCTTGGACAAAGGTGGCTTTTTTAACGGTGCCTACGCCTCCGTCGCCGTGGACGATCTCCATGCTAGCGAAGGCATTCGGCATGATCTTTGGGGCCATAATTTCACGCTCGGTGACCAGTGCCTTGAACATTCTGTGTACCGGGACTCGGTAGGTGGCCTCCTCCACTGTGGTATACACACCCATTTTCCTTTTTTTTTTCTGGGTTAGGAGAGTGAAATGAATCAGATGTTCGTTACCAATTGATTCTACAGGGAAGAAAGTGAAACCTCTTAATGTTAAGACTTGCTATGTGATGGGTCTTAATGTAATTGTATTTAATAAGTACAGGTACCACAAAAGCCAACAGAATCTTAATTATGACTGATCGGTCCCGTTGTCCGGCACTAGTGGTTGTTAGCATCTGTTACGAAAAATTGATTTATTCGAAACTATTCAATATCTTGATAAACATTTTTTGAGTCAAAGTTAGTGTCTATTGTACTAATTTATAATGGTGCGAGTTCAAATCATAAAAGCATAAAAAGTTAGCTGAATTGTAATATAATATATTTTCAGGATTTTAAATCAAATGTCTTAATACCTTTAAAATAATAAATGATGTTGAAGAGCAGACTATACTGGATAATTTTATAGAATCTATTTCGGTAGCACCTACCGAGTTATATTAATTCTTCCCTAGTTAGATGTACATCTATCGTTCTCCCGTAATCTAAAGAGTACGTTAGTTTGTGCTCCCTTTCCCTCTCTTGCACGTCAAAGAACTTAGATTCTAGAAGTAAGC
>SOPF01028971.1:0-100445 GCA_012979155.1 Hypericum perforatum | reverse complement strand
CGAATATCAAAACTCCACTAAATTCATTATATTTCTAAATTAATTTAAAGAATGTTCTCAAATTGATTAAAATAAATTTAGATTTCAATTTTCGAATGATATTTACGTTAATTTCCTTCTCAAATTCACAACTTAATTTCAGCCATGGATTTTCTCTTGAAACGCGCCTGCAATGATTTAGTGGTAGATATGCGCGAAAAGTAGGATGATACCAACTTTACTTTCCCAATAAGAATTATTAATGCGTCACTTTTTTGGCTGGTTGTTCTTCCGAAAGACTTTCTCGGATTTTCAATTTTTCTCTTTCTTCTCATTAATTGACTATGTCTTTGTGTTGTGTAATTGTTTTTACGTGTGAAAATTTTGTATATAAAGTTTATAATATAAAATTTTGTATATAATCTACCGCGCGAGTTAAAACTCAATCGACCTCATATGCAAGAATCTATTTTTCTCACTAACTATTTACAAGAACAGTGATACACACTTCTTCTTCTTTTTTTTTAAGGGATACACACTTCTTTTTAAATTGCACAAATCAACTTGGTACAAATGTAAGTAAAACTCCCTTTAAAACACCATTTACTTTCATTTAATCACATCCATCTTTTTGCTCCAACAGGAGAGAGTAGTATGATCATCACGAAGTTTACTAACCACACCACTAAACAACTCGAGTAATCAATTAAGTTCAGATGTTACAACGAAAGTTGCCGCAGAATATAGACGGTACAAGAAAGTTATTTATTTTTCTGAGTTAACACCGGAACGGCTGCCAAATAGTACAACAAACAATGACATGCATAAAGTTTTACAACAGGTCCTATTATTACACCATAACACAAATTAGTACTAAGCCTTGAGCGACGCGATTCACCCAGCAATTTACACTACCCAAGTTTCAGAGTTGTGACAACAAATCTTATTATTAGATTTTAATAGAAATTAATATTAGGCCGTCGCGTGATGGTTGACGCGGCGGTTCTACTTTCCGAGTTTTGGGTTGCGACAACTTTTAAGTCTAGGCGCAAACATCAGGGTGGGACAAGAGGTACTCCTCGATGGCTTTGTTGAGCACCTGAGAATGCATCTTGGTGGCCTCGGCCACGGCTTCGTTAAAAACGGCACCGGGCTTCAAGTGATAGTTGCTGCGCACCGTACTCTTGCACCCATTTTCCAGTGGCTCCATTTTGATCTCGTGGACGATTTTTTCCAGAGTGTCACCGATATATTCTCCTTCGAACAAGGTGCTCCTGACGTAGTACTTCTCAGTGTCGAGGGCGTCGATTCTGAGAGACATGCACTTGAAGGGCAGTCCGCTTCCTGCAAATCCCAATTACAGTTATTGGTTAAATGATGAACAATCATTTATCCTGACATGTTTTTATAAAATTCGTGGCTGCAACTCTGTACTTAGTACAAGAGAATTTCACCGTGGGTATATAATGTTCATAACTACTTAATTAATCTTAATGAACACTACTGACCTTGGGCGAAGTTGGCTTTTTTAACGGTGCCTACGCCTCCGTCGCCGTGGACGATCTCCATGCTATTGAAGAAACTTGGCATGACCTTTGGGGCCACAATTTGACGCTCGGTGACCAGTGCCTTGAACATTCTGTGTGCCGGGACTCGGTAGGTGGCCTCCTCCGCTGTGGTATACACACCCATTTTCCTTTTTTGTGGGTTAGGAGAGTAAAATGAATCAGATGTTTGTTGCCAATTGATTCTACAGGGAAGAAAGTGAAACCTCTTAATGTTAAGACTTGCTGTGTGATGGGTCTCAATGTAGTTGTATTTATAAGTACATGCACCACAAACGCCAACAGGATCTTAATTATGATTGCTCGGTCCCATTGTCCGGCACTAGTGGTTGGTAGCACCTGTTTCAAAAACTGATTTATTCGAAATTATTCGATATCTTGGCAAACATTTTTTTTCAATCAAAGTTAGTGTTTGTTGTACTAATTTATAATGGTGCGAGTACAAATCATAAAAGTATAAAAAAATTTAGCTGAATTGTAATATAAATATATTTTCAGGATTTTCAATCAAAATTCTTAATTCATTTAAAATAATAAATGATGTCGAAGAGCAGACTATACTGAATAATTTTATAGAATCTATTTCGTTAGCACGTACCGAGTTATATTAATTCTTCCCTAGTTAGATGATGTGCATCTATCGTTCTCCCGTAATATAAAGAGTACGTTAGTTTGTGCTGTTCTTTCCCCCTCTTGCACGTCAATGAACTTAGATTCTAGAAGAAAGCTTAATTTCGTATTCATGCAACGTTATAACCGTAGATGGAGGTGAATTACACAGTGTGATGAAATGCAATTGCGAAGAGATAATTATTTTTCTCAGGACCACTGTTCAGACCAAAAGCCAAGTACAATGTTTCTAGTGGATATGGTACGTTTGGGGCTACTGACACCATACATTATTCCAAGACCATTCCGTAGATGCCTATGGGTAACGATTAATTGATTATATCATAAGTACAAAGAATGGACTTTTCGGTTTTGATTGAGCATTCTGTTCGTTTTTTTTTTCTTCTCTTTTTCATAAACTATTCAGCGAATGGAGTAACTGGAGTGTTACGTGTAGACCCATAAACTTAAACTTGGACTGATACCCAATTTATGAGAATAAATGGATCAGACACCCGGTTTACAGGAAAAGAAAATGAATGGCACAACGGTTTTAAGATGAAACTGGCTCAATTTAGATTCACGGGAGAAGTTGGACAAAAGTTGTGACATAGTAAAGCAGAAAGGAAAATAAACTAAAAGATATATAAATGATTTTTTCAATGTGAAAAATGTTTGGGATAACTACGACACAATTCAACACACAACTCTCCTTCTATTATGACACTAACAAATTGGTCATGCACATTTCCAAAATGTTAAATATATATTCAAATTATAAACACACGATTTCATTTACACGCTTTTATCTATCTAATGTGATGACTAAGTTTTAGACTTAGCCATAGTTATTGATGACATGATAATGGAAAAAATATTTAGCCGGAATTTAAGAGTATAATTTTTCAAATTGAAGAGGCATCAAGATAACTTTTGAAGTAGTAGGGACACAAGAATGTATTTTAGCTAGAAGCGGAGTGTATTATATGAAAGAGTCCAATATACAAAAAACAAAAAAAATAAGAGAAATCTTCAGTGTTTGTAGCTTCGATATGTTTCTTAGGGTATTTGGGATAATATTTTTTAAATCGGATACTTGTAGTTTCACCCGTTAGCAATTGAGGGACAAAAGTTACGAATCTACCACTTGGTTTCTCGTGGTGTACTAATATTTGGATGAAGTTTCCTGAATTGTTTGTTCAGTAAACGACGTTTTTTCCATTAAAAAAAGAAACATAGAGAAAAAATGGTGGGAGGTTTATAAATATAAACTAAATTATGCTAACGTGTTTGTCTAGATATTTCGTCAATATACTATTGTACCAATAACATACCAAAAGAATTTATTGCATCAATCCATTGCGCACAAACAACATTTGTATTCCACAAAGCGCATATTAAATTAAGAAGAACATCACACATATATCACGGAATAATCCAGGATAATCGTGAAATACAATATCTTATCATGCTCTTTATCTCTCTCCAAGCAATTACAAGTTGCCAATTATTGCACACCAAACATTGTAAAATACAAACTAAAAATAGAACATAATCCAAACAGAAATATAAATTCCAATATTTTAAATAGGAAAACAAGACCCAAGAAACTTTTTAAGCAAAAACATCAGGGTTACCAGTAAGGTACTCCTCAACTTGCTTGTAAAGACCATGGGCCTTCTCTTGCCCAATCTTGATTTCCTCTTCGTTAATGCTGCAACCAGGCTTGGGGTGATAGTGAACTGTAATCTTTCCCTTGCTTCCTCCGCTTACGGATTCCAATTTTACCTCGTAAACAACCTTTTCCATATTATCACGTAGCACATCACCTTCAAATAGGGTGTATTTGCAATAGAATTTGCAGTGTCTAATTCATCGAACTTGTGCAACATGTACTTGAAAGGATGCCCTGAAAGGTAGTATTATTGATCGTCAGAAACTAAAGCAAATTAACTAGAAAATGATTTTCTGAAAACTCAAAAAAAACTGTCGTTCACTATATTACCATCAACAAAAGTGGTTTTGGTGACGGTGCCGACGCCTCCATCACCTTCGATGATTTCACCGCTCTTGAAGACATGAGGTTGAGCCTTAACTAGGACTTGATGTCGTTCAAGGACCAATGCCTTGAACAGTCTGTGGGCTGCCACGGGAGATTCATCTTCCTTGACAACTGTGTACACTGCCATGTTCTAAAATGTTAAAATAGTACTTGTGTATGAATGTATATATTACTAATCACCAACTCATATGTCTCTATTTTTGTTTTTTTATAAGTAAAAGATTTTATTACCCACCAAAGAAATTACACCAAAGGTGCACAAAGTGCACTACACCAAAAGCGTCGAAAGACAAATGCCTAAGTCACACCAAAAGTGTCGAAAGACACAAATGCCTAAAGATTATACCATAGGTGCGCAAGCGCACTACATCAAAGGAACGCCTAAAGCCCAATGCGACCAAACCCACACTGCCAAAGGATGGATCAAAACGAACCACGTGCTGTCTCCTTAAGATGTTGGATGATCTCAGAGGGATCGCCCTCCCAAAAGTATCGGAGTCTTTATGCCAAATCCCATGCCTCGACAGCCTGCTCCTCCAGCCGAGCGACATTTATATCCGAGGACTCAGGGCTTGCCTTTTCCATAGCTCGAGCAGGAGAAGCTACCTTAATCTTCTCCATGTCTCTATTTTTGTTGTGATGAAACAGATTTAGAAGGTCGCTACTTATAGGGATAGGAAAGGTGTTTGCCTTTGAAATATGAATTCTGGCTTCCGCACTCCCTTGTTGAATAATCGATCCAAGTCTTGGCTTATAGTGAATAGTTTCTTTTGAATAACATTTATCATGGGGCTTTAGTGAATGGTTTATTTTTCTTGTGTCCATATTATAATTGGTTAATTATTGACTGGACGTGTATATTAAAAAATAGCACAGACACGTCATATATGCGTGGCATAAGTATAAGATATATCCATCCTAGCTCAACAACAAAGTGATGAGCTATCTTTGACGAGTTATCATCAGCTTAAACTCTCGGAGTCTAAGAAGCAAACTTCTACAACTTCTAACCAATTCAATATTTGCGTAAATTTTGGCTAATGAATTTAGTACATTTATGATATCGGTGAAAGTGAGTCACAATTGTCATAGAAATTCGTACCTTTGGTTTGATACAAAACATAATTATGGACTCACATGTTATGAATTTTTTATTTAATTTGGATTGTCACGTCATAAGTTGTTTTTTATAAGTATTTCATAAATTATTTTCAATTTATCTCGTATTTTTTAGGACACGATGTAAACAATATATCGCATATAATTTATTTGTATTCTTCCATCCATTTTTATATTTAAACTGTTAGTCCATTTTGTTGGGGAAACAATATAATCGTCAAAGTAGACGGGCGGGCCACCTATCCCCATTCATTCCATCTGAAAAAAAAAACCATCCCCGTTCATATTGTTGGTGGAAACAACAAATAAACATATTTTAAGTCTCCCACAAAATGTTCTACGATTTTGTGCTGAGAGAATTAAAAATCTCAAAGGCCGAAGCTCGTCTTGGCGTTATAGGCACTAGCCCATGTGTATAAAAGGCGACCTACATTGCCCCATTTCTTCACAACACAACTCATACAATCAAAACACATCTCAGAGTTTTATTTCTTTTAGTAAAAAATAGAAAAACATGGCGGTGTACACTGTTGCTAAGGAAGACGAATCTCCGGTGGCAGCTCACAGACTATTCAAGGCATTGGTCCTTCAAAGACATCAGGTTTTAATTAAGGCTCAACCTCATGTCTTCAAGAGCGGTGAAATCATCCAAGGTGACGGAGGTGTTGGCACCGTCACCAAAACCACTTTCGTTGAAGGTAATTGATTAATTGGGTTTGCTATAAACACTAATTACAACATAAAATTAATTAATTTGTTTCGGTTATGACAAGTAACAATACTATTTTTTCCAGGACACCCCTTTAAGTACATGCTGCATAGGTTTGACGAATTGGATACCGTAAATTTTTATTGCAAGTACACCTTATTCGAAGGTGATGTGTTGCGTGACAATATGCATAAGGTCGTGTATGAGGTTAAATTGGAATCCGTAGGCGAAGGAAGCAAGGGTAAGATTACAGTCCATTATCACCCCAAACCTGGTTGCAATGTCAATGAAGAAGAAATCAAGATTGGGCAAGAGAAGGCTCATGGTCTTTACAAGCAAGTGGAGGAATATCTTACTGCAAACCCGGATGTTTTCGCTTAAAATTCTCTTTGATGTTGCTTCCTCATTAAACATGTATTTGGTGTGTCTATTTAGAATCCTATGCTATTTCAGTGTGTATTATTGTGCAGTACTTGGTTTGCAATAGTTATCAATGTGTAATTGCTTGGAGAAAAAGCAGAATAAGGTCTTGTACTCGTTCACGAGTAAAATATAATGCAACTGGAGTTATGTTTTTCCTGTTAATTTAATCTCTATTGTTTGGAATATAAATGTATTTTGTGTGCAATGCACTGGCACGAAAATATATTGAAAAATGTTTAAACAAACACGTCGGAAAAATATTCAGCCCATTTATCTGCAATCAGTTTATTGAGCGATGAATGACACACTTCTAGTTGTACCAATGGAAAATAATCTCTCATGACAACTTTTTTTTTGGTCGGTAAAATGATTATATTAAATTAGATTTAACAAATTACAAGTCTAAAAGCCACTACTCAAAAAAAAAAGTAAAAACCCAAAAGCAAGACACCAATCTGGGCTACCCACAAAATGGTAGTAGCCCAAAACCGAAGAAAACTCTTAACAGTCTGAAACCAAAGAAGAAAATCCCTCTTGGTCACAATTGCTACGTAGCAGAGACCGAAACAAGGAGCAGGGAAAAATCTTGTACTCAATGTCCCTAATCGATTTAGACCAAAGAATCCATTCGTTCACGCGAAAACAAATAGAATGTGTGATAAGCTCTCTATTATATTTGACGTCGTCAAAAATAATTCGATTTCGCAAGAACCAAATACCCTACATGACACCACCCAAAATTGCAAACCAATCCTTATCCAACAGATCACCATTCACCAAACCCGTCAAAAGGGAGAGAGAGATGCAGTCAACTTCTTTCCGGTGTGTTACAAGTTTTACAAACAGGCATTAATGTTGCATTTGTTTTCCCTAAAATATAACCCCCAAAAAAACAAAATACACGGAAAAAATGGAGACAAAATGATGTTTTTCGGAAAGATAAATTTATTTGGATAACACTCTTAAGAAAGACGGGTACAAAAAAATTGCACCAATATGTTCATAGAATTGAGGGCGATACGCGGGTAACACAGTAGAGGACAACTGTTTATTTTTTTTATTTACTAAATTTTATTCCGCTTATTATATTAATATGTAATTATTTATTATCTGTAATTGTTAAATAAAAGAGCAGCCTTGTATTAAGCTGCTGAATATATTTTTAACCCCCGAATACAGCCGCTACTGTAGTTCTCTTGTGCTGACTCTAGCTAGGCTTCTTCCTCGTTCCTTTATTTCGCGATGCAAAGACATAGCAGTTGAATTTCATGGCCAGAATTTGACGCCTTTCACTTTTCATTAATATTTGATGCAAGTATCATTTCACATCATCATACGAGGTGGGTTTCATTCCAACAAAGAAACGAACATCATACGACGTGGGTAGTGGTTGACTAGGTTAACTTCAATGGTGGAGTGGAAACACCTCAAGTCAAAGTTTCTAAGACTTTGATTTTTCTTTCGCGATCAGTCAGAACTGATCCTTATATTTTTGTTACCAAACTCAATTTTTGTATTACATATATTATATTATAAACTATATTCATTTTCCATCTCTGAAGATCTAACCTGCGTACTATTTTCATGTTTTGGACTGGTAGACCTAGAAGGTGAAACAATATAGACTTTGTTTCGAAATTTTGTTAGGTATAGAGTAGGATATAAGACCGATCAGTAGAACTAGGCATGAGCGGATCTATCTTGTAGTTAAACTTAAAGAATTTGAACGAATTCGAATCTAATTACTTTAATTTCAAATTCAAATTTATTAAAATATTAAATTATATTCAATTCGTTCAAGTACAAATTGAATAAGAATTATGGACTCTCAAATTTGAATTGAACTCGAATGAAATTTGAATTAATTGTATAATTTTTAATATCTAAAAAAATATTCAAAATCGTCCAAATGTTCAAAATTGATGTAAATTAGTTTTATTGTTTATGATTAAGGTTAACATTTAGGATTAAGATTTAAGATTATGGTTATTTTTCACCAAAGCTAAAAAATTAATGTTTGTTGCAACTAATTTAACTTATCTTTTATTATTTAATTTGTCTAATGAAGTAAAATATTATATTTAGTAGATAATTTTTTTAAGGATTTATGGTGTATTTCTAGAATTTAAAATTAAATATGAACGTATTCTACACGATTTTGACTTGAATTAAATTTATCGGTGCAACAAATTGTAAAAATCGTAAATCGTATTTAATTCATTTTTAAACAAATTTGAATCAAATAATCGACAAATCAAATTTTTAGCAAATCGAATAAGATTGAATTCACGAATTAATTGTAACTATGGTAAGGATGGCCTATGGTGGCAGTTTCCCACTTAAATTCCAAATGGTCCCTTAATTTTTTCAAACTGTCAATTTCATACGACATAAATTTCAAGTTGCAACTAAAAAAAATGTTTTTTTTTGTTCGAATATAAAAACATATCGCAAAAATAGGACTTACATTCAAGAATAAATAAATAGTCATGTAATTGTTTCTCCAACTAATTACACTAGTTCAAAGAATTTTAGACCAACGACACTAAATGTTATAAATAGTTGTAAATATGTAGGAAGTTTATAGTTCAAAATTTGTCAATCATGTTGTAAAAATTATCTTTGAAAAAAATTCACCAAAAGTAGGACTTCACCTACAACACCATGTAAAAACTTACTGCCATTGAAAAACTATGCATGACCGACCGATGACTTATTTGCTGATCACCACAATCAGAAAACCTTCATTTTTCATTTGCTGTTGTCGATAAGACCAGCCATAGTGGGAGGACATAAGGCCTTCGTGGTCCACGTGGACCAATCGCGAAGATTGGGCGCCATATGTCATGTTGCCATGTTTTTGCGTGACACACGTTTTGATTGGGTTACATTTTTTTTTTCTTTTTTGAAAAAATTACTTTGCACTATTATATTCAAACAAATTTTTTATGTTGTTAATAATTTTTATAAAAAAAATTTGTATCTAATAATTCAATTGATGTAATTTAGAATTTTTGACAATATACTCTTTTTTAGTTTAATATAACAATTTAATTTATTATGTAATATGTGCTTAACTTAATTTAAAAAAATTCAAAATTAGTTTTAATATTTTTAAATTCATTCAAAATTATATTTTAAATTTAATACAATTAGTTGGGTTAAAAAATATTAAACAAATCTGACGTAGAATAGGGATAGACTATAGCATTGGCACAACTATGTTTTTGAAAAAAAAAATAGTGTGGCGACGAAACAAATATGGACGAGACAGAACTACAGGGATAATGACATGTGGATGATATAATAGGTTTTAAAAAAATGGGAGGTTTCATCACTTGACAATAATATCATTTTGATCAATTTGTCAAATTAATTCTTTTCGTCTTCTCTAGGTATCTATTGTTTTTTTCTAAAGAACCTCTAGGCATCTATAGCATTTTTATATGGACCTCAATTTCGGGTACATATGAACATGATTTTAAACATTAGAAGATTTGTCTCGTACTAAACAGCGACCTCTTTTACTCATAAAAAAAGTCCATCTTGGTCGGCAAAGTAAGGATTTATCCTCTCGCAGATCCGCATCTTCAACTTTTGCAGCCATTGAGTCAACCAAGGGGCCAATTTATCAAGACTTTAAAATCCAGGGGCGTACGTACGATCGGAAGAGTGTTGTTCTAGACTTAATCCGGTTTCTATGTTTACATATGTGCACATTTAGAATTTCCTCTACGAGATTGCGACCACGCACCTTATTCAAAATCATGTTACGGTTTTAAGAAAACCACAAAAAGAAAACAAAATTTGTGATACGATTACCAGATCACAACTCTACACCGCATATCTCCAAAATACATAAACCGTATCAACACCTGTAACACCTATAATTGCAAACGCAGTCAAAGTGCAGCGGTCACCCATCAAGCACATTAAATAGAAGTCCCGTTTACCAACTACCTTGCAGGCTCATTAAACGTGAAGCCCATCTCCATTGGAACAACTCTAATTAGCTCCTTTATAAGAGGTAAATGGCTACAAATTATAAACTTTAAGCAATTAATTAGCTTTTGTAGAATCGAGACTCGTTAACCTTAAAGCAAATTTCAGAGTTTGACAATTTTTTCCCTCTATTAAATGGTCATGATGTCCTGTCGGTGTACATTCATTGTACGTAGTTAATGATTTTTTTATGATACATAGGTTAGTTCTTTAGCCAAATTGCTTATACAGCAACATAGGTCAACAACCGGATAAGATATAAACTTACAAAAAACCGAATAAGATATAAGTAAGTGAAACTATTAGTGTATTAATTTTACACGAAAAAACTTTTCCACTTACATTGTATGATATTTATCCAAACACAATTTTTTATTAGTACACAAATTATATTTTATTTCTCGGGCAAGGATTAATATGACTCGTTTAGTGGGAAGCATTCATAATAGAAGTGATAGGCTGTGACAGCGAATGAGAGATATAGTTTATATTTCAGAGGACGATATTATTTTTTAGACGGTTTCTAGAAGATGAGACTTGGCTGATTATTCAACAATGGAGTGCTGGTTTCAGAATTGAAAATTTAGAGGCCAATACCTTTCTCAGCCCTATAAATAGCGACCTTCTAAGTCTGTTTCGTCACAACACAAAATACAGATACATCAGTTAGTGATCAGTGTTTATATACTTTCTCATCTTTAGCTATTTTAACATTTCTGAATATGGCCGCGTACACCATTGTTAAGGAGGAGGAATCTCCAATTGCACCCCACAGGCTGTTCAAGGCATTGGTCCTTGAACGCCACCAAGTCCTTGTTAAGGCTCAACCTCATGTTTTCAAGAGCGGCGAAATTGTCGAAGGCGATGGAGGTGTCGGCACCATCACCAAAATCACTTTCGTTGATGGTAACTAATTTTAATTAATTGGTTTTATTCCCAACACAAATTACAATATACATTTCAGTCATCTTTTGCGATTAATTTGTTTCGGATCCTGATGATCAATAATGTTGTCTTTATAGGACATCCCTTCACGTACATGTTGCACAAGTTTGATGAAATTGATGCCGCAAATTTCTATTGCAAGTACACTCTTTTTGAAGGAGATGTGTTGCGTGACAATATTGAGAAGGTTGTCTATGAGGTGAAATTGGAATCCGTAGGCGGAGGAAGCAAGGGTAAGATTACAGTCACCTATCATCCCAAGCCTGGTTGCACCGTTAATGAAGAAGAAGTCAAGATCGGGGAAAAGAAAGCCTATGAATTTTACAAGCAAGTGGAAGAATATCTTGCTGCTAATCCTGAAGTTTTCGCTTAAAAATTCCTTTGGTCTTGTTTTTCATTAAGCATGTTGCAATGGTGTGTCTATTCCTTTGGTCTTGTGATTTGCGATGCTTGGTGTGCAATAATTGTCAATGATTTTGACATATGTGATTGCTTAGAGAGAGCCTAATGAGGTCTTGTGACTCAAGTAAAATATAATGCAAGGACTTATCAAAATTATATATATAATGCAAATGGTGTTTTGGATTATCCTAAATTATTATGTTTTGTATACATGTTGGTCTTGTTAATTTAATCCACAATTTTATGGAATATAAATGCGTAGTGCGTAATGTACTGGCACATAATTATTGATGGATATTTAGACAAACTCGTTAGCAAACATTATTTTAAATTTTTTATCCATCCCCCATTTTCTCTCATCGTTTGATTCTTTTTTATGCAAAAGACGTCGTTTTAAACTTGGAGTAGTTTATTACACAAACAGGTTAACAAATCTCGCCTTATGCCTGAGTATCCCACGAGCAGCTAAGTGGTAGAATTATAAGTTTTGTCTGTATAGTGATACAAAAAAAAAACTACCAAGTTCCCATCTAGAAAAGTATATCCCAAAACCCTTGAGACAAAAAAGTCGAAGCTACAAACAGTACGTGAAGTTTTCTCTTCGTTCATTTCTTTTCTTCGAATTGATCTCTTTGATAAATTTGAAAGTTATGGTGTACTCGTAATAAAATACTATCAATTAACTACTATTTTTACCTTATCCGTGATGAAGCTAGTTTACTCCACTGAGTAAAGGCGCTAAGAGATATCGTAATTATGGTTTGTGGAAGACTGGTCAACATGGAAAACAGTTACGCTGTGCCAATGTGTCATTACTTGAACTATTTTATTATGTTATGAGATTAAATGAATCTTATGATACCACAACTAAACGAAAAAAAAAAGTTAAAAAAGTATTCAATATTATAAATATCAGTTTTTTATGACCAATATGACTAAAATAATAAACTATAGGGACAGACAGGAGGTAACTTCATCTGTACCTTCGTTTTCAGCTTGGGCAGCAATGTTTCTCCAATGCAGAATATGTCAAAGCCCGGGCATTGTAAACGGTCAAGTATTTCCGAGGTTGAATATAATTAATTCATTCGAAGGCGACTGACCTCCTAGAATATTTTTATTCAAAGTTATCCGATCGCATAATATTGTATTTTTTTATGGAAATACTAAATCCTTAAACAGGAGTCGAATTGAATTGTTTATCTGGTCAACTAACTCATATTCTAATCGAATATACAATTTAAATAATTAATATTAGCAATCATAAAAGATGGCCGGCCCTTATATTTATTTGTCAATATTCCCGCCCATAACAGATGGTGACATAAATCTTATCTTTTAGGCCACTTCCTTATCTTTCTTCGGTGTAATACTGTTAGGTATGTTCATTTCTACTTTGATACAAATCAGATGGTCCTAGTTTGTTGAATTTGTGGATCCAAAATCTACCTGATTTTTAGGACATATTAAAATAATATATACAAACTAATTACTGAACCTATAAACAAATACCAATTTTTCAAATACAAGTCTCGCCCTAGCCAAATGATTCTAAGCATATTGTCTATAATCAATTCTATCGTCATCATCAGTCAGTCTATAATCATGTGTCTGTCCCGGCGGCCACATTGCAGAATAATGTGTCTCATGAAGCTATGCTATTGAAGTACAACATTCTATGGCTGGCCAAGCTGCATTTCTGCATTGGAGCTGTCGATAAAGACGGCTTGACCAGCCCTAGAGGTATGAATCATCTGTGCATCTACGGTCATAATGTTTGATCCTGTGGATCCGTTGGGTGCAGAGAAACCAGCAAACGACGAATCATTTCAAAGCTGGTGAACGTAATAACCGCAGCAGTAGTAGTCCTCACAAGGTTGGTAGCATATCCGCGGTAGAACCCAGGGAGACCTTCCTGCAGAAATACTTACTTTATGCAATCAACCACGCCAGAGTAGCGCTTTTCCGAGTGATGACCTTGTTCTTGCAGCTTTGATCATACCACCTGCAGTATAAAGATGGAAACATTTTAGATCGTTTGAACTTGGTACTAACTACTGCCAACATGAGTTGGATGAACTTGGTACAATACACCAAGATGTTGCACAACCACATTCAAAAGTGCAAGGAAGCAAAACATTTTATTAAAAAAATTAATAATAACCGACTCCTAGTCAATTTGGATTTCCAGAAATCATTTCACGTAGTAGACGACTACCTCAGTCAAAGCCAATTAGTTATAAATCAAGTCCCTGTCTTGCTAGTTGCATTATTTGTGCTGAAGAAAACTAGGGAAGGCAGTTTGGGGTAAGGGAAATGGGAAAGAACACAGTTAGGGATATATATCCTTTACTCTCCTTTCCATTTCAAAGATTTTATAACTACAAGGAAAGCGAGTCACTCATCCATTCCACATGTCACACATACAGAGAATAGCAGTACCTCATGTGGATAAGTCAGTGTGGAAGCAAAGATTTTCGAGACAGATGAGGCAACAGCAACGTCAATTACGCCTAATTTATCCATTGTAGTATTATCTGGAACAAGAATTCCTAACTCAGAATCAAACTTGCCCATAACCAAAAAACGTTAATTGAAGTCGGCCAATCCATCGAAACACAGAGCCGGAAACCAATTACTGCATACATAGTTCAGTCTTGCTCTTGGTACAGAAAAAAGAAATCAATGGAGTTTCAGAATTGGTAATGGGCTATACCTGTACAGACCACGTATGCCTTCCTCGTGGGCTATCCTCCTCAATGCAGAAAGAGTATTTCCGTATGGAACTACACCTTTCCTCATCCCTTGAGTCTGTTAGAGAAAAATGAAACATAAGTTATTTGAAACCTTCAAAGACAACTACTAATTATCGTTGTCAAGTACAAAAAGAAACAGTTTCTTGTTTCCAAGTTTGAACTATTATTCACACAGTGACAATGTTGCTGCAACAGCATAGAAAGAAATTTTATCCGTCAGATATCACAACTCCGGAATCAAATACTGAAATTTGAACAGTTAAAACTTGAATCCTTGTAAATTTCATTTTTTCCAAAATTCACTTTAACCAATTCCTATTTCCTACACAGCTTCATATCTCTAACAAACATCACAAAGCCAACTCTGTTTTTCAAGAACTAGCATTCTTTTCTAATATTAGAAATTCACGCTGTCAAACTAAAAGTGGAATGCCCAGAGAAGGGAGAGTGAAGAAGGAACAAGAAACCACCACAACCACCCCCAGCTGAATTTTAGTAAGACTTGAAAGGAAAAGCCCGGGCTCAATAAACCAACCTGAAGTCTTGTCTTTACAACCCAAAGAGGATTGGTAAAAATTGTTGTGGCAGCCCCTGCACCAGAAGCAGCTATCATGTTCGCACCTACTGAAAGTTGAAGCTCGTCTGCAAAATTTTAGATGCATCAGTACTGGGAAAGGTGCAAAAGAGTGGATGCTGGTTCACTAAATAACATCAGATAGGATGGGAAAAAACGTAATTTCTTATTACAATCACGAAAGAAGTAGCTTGAAAGTACACACCATTGGAACAAAGGACAGTTTTCAGTTGTTCATATATGGTAAAGTAGACCTGCAAAACCACATTGTTGGGTTACTATGACATAACTATACAGAAGTAAAAGCTCTAACTTCAGGTTATACAACAGAAGTTGAAGTGTTTGATCAAAAAATTGTTTAAAAAGTAAATGACAAGATAATCTTGTCAAAGTTTTATCCCCGCATCTATTTTCTACTACTAAATTGTAACCAATGAAAAAAGGAACTGAAATCTATTTTCAAATGGACAAAATATCGAAACCTCACAGTTTGTCCTGTTTCAAAGTAAGAAGATTCCACTATGAGATTCGGAATAATGTCATTGGACAAATGACTAAATCTCCTCCTTCTAGAATATGCTTTACACAGCAGAATATACATGAAAAACTGTAGAAAAGAAAAGTAAAAGCTTGAGCTTGAGAAGCTTCTGGTCAAGATTCCTGGAAGTCTTCCTCACAAAATCAGTTCCATGCACATATACCACCAACGAGCTTTTCATCTTATCTTGAAAGTCCGAAATCAAGCCAGACACACAAGACTTACAGCCCAATTCGGAAGCAACACCAACACAGTAGGAGCGAGTACCTTGTACATGCCGTGGAGGCCCTCCCTCCGCACAGTCTGCTCCAAACTACCGACTAAAAGAAGGCTCCCTATTCAAACAGCATCCTAAACCTTATCAATCAGCAAACATCGAAACTAGAAAAACCAGAAAGAAAGAAGAAATCGAGCGAAGTCAGAGAATACCCAAAAGTGATTACTTTTAACACTTTGATTAGGCAGCCGAGGAATCCTGTGGACTTGAAGCGTCGTCTTTATGACATCCAAAGTGCACACAGACGTCGCAGAAAGTACTCCTGCACAAAATCACGCATATATTACACACAATAACAAAAACAGAATAATCTATACAGCTGAATCATCAAGGGGCGTTTGGCCTAAAATGGCAAAATAGTAATTGATCAGGTGTTGAAATTTTACCCAAAAAATTATTAATTACTATGATAAAGAGATTATTAAACTTTTTACACTAGTCCTAACTCGTGATAGGAACTTTTTATTATTCGGAGAGGTTATCACTTCATAGAGGTTCTACCGTATTCAACCGAATCTCGCATATTATTTCCTATTAATTCCCATAATTGTTCCATATCCTTCGCCGATCATTTACGGCCTTCGTAGTATAACAAGCGCAAAATGCTATCATGGAAAGAATTAAAAAAAATCGAAATTGAGGGAGGAAAAGGGCGAACCAGCGAAGGCGCCGGTCCCGGCGTTACAGAGGAGGGCCGTGGGAATCGGCGGCCATGTCTTGCAGAGGCGGGAAATCGAAGGCGGTTATTGGACATGGCGACGGTTCGGGTCAAAGCTAAGGATTCCTCGAGAGAGAGGCGGGCTGAGGAGGGCAACCAGCGTCGCATTGCCAGAAAAGATTTTTCTTCTTTAATTCCTTTTCGGGGTTTAGGCGCGAGAGGATCGGGCGGGACAAAGAGGAGGAAGAAGCGCCATTGGAGAGGGATTTCTATCACTATAATAAATTATAGGGAAAAGTACAAAATAAGTCATGTGGTTTTGCACTTTTTGACATAGGAATTTTTATTGTTCTATCCTACGTCCCATCCTCCACTCCACTCTAGGGCGATGGAGAGCGCGTGGGAAACATGAAACGCGGGTTGCCTCGTCGCGTGCGGTTTTTGGGTGAGTGGTTTGTTGTTAATTATATTTTGTACTTTTTCCTAAATTATATTTTGTTGATTCTCAAAAAAATATATTTTGTTAAAATTATTATTGGCTTGGTGGTTTGTTGTGTTGTGTTGCGTGTGGGATATTCAGAGTAGGGATGGCAATGGGTAGGGTAGAGTAGGGTATTGATAGTATCAAATCCACACTCTAGTTTTTTTAGTTGAATCCATACTCTACCCACGACCTTATGGATATCTTTTAGAAAGACCCAGACCCTGACCCTAGGGTGTAATCAAAGATTCATGCCCTATCCATAGACCCGCTACTTTATACCATATTTTTTTAAAATTTTAATATGATACATATAAAAAGTAAGAAAAAAATAAAGTTTATATAATAAAAAAATATCAAACTAAATTTAAATAAAATAGTAGTATTTCAACCAACTAAATAATTATGGTTCACAAAAATATAAAGTTCAAAAATAAAATAATTTCTTGCTGATTTTTCATGTGACTTTTGAATAAGTCTTTGTGATTATCTTCTTGCTTCTTTCTTGCTCATATAATTTAATTCTTCTCAATTTCTTCTATATTTGAATATAAAATTTAATTACTTAATTAGTTATTTAAATTTGATATTTTAATATAAAAAATTAATATTATATATACTTGAGTCGACATCATCAATAACTGAAGCATATTCTACACTATTTGCGCATTCTACTGAAATATGTAAAGTAAAATAAGATATTAAACTTAATCACATTATTTTAAATCACAAACTTGATAAAATATATCATTATCGAATTACCTTTTTTCATGGTCTCACGCAACCAATTTTGCAAACATGTTAGAGTTTCCAAAGTCTCTGAATGCAAACGATTACGATGAGCGCTTACCACCCTACCTCCTATGCTAAAAGCAGACTCCGAGGCAACACTGGACACAGGAATAAATAGCACATCTCGAGCAATGATTTGCAATATGGGGTACTTGAGTCCATTATTTTGCCACCAACTTAATATGTCAAAGTTCTCTGCTCTAGGTAAAATAAACTCTTCTAAGTAATGACCTAATTCAGATTTGCTCACTGAACTCTTGAGTTTCTTCTTGCTCTTCACGAAATATTCATATTCAGGTTTGTCTAATTAAGTGTTAGAATTTTTTTAGTTAACTTATATATATTATAATTATTTTCATAATAAACTAACTAGGGTCTAAGTAGGATCTAATTAATGGATATATGGGTAGGGTCTAACAAATGGGTTTATGGGTAAGGTCTGAGTTTAAGTCGATCCAATTCAGATCCAGACCCTATTAAAATTCACATACATAAATCCATACCCTATTCATGATCCGTAGATCCTAAGACCTACTGAATAGGGTAAGGGACTGATCCACAGGGTCTGGATAATTTTGCCATCCCTAATTCGGAGAAATGCATCAAACTTTTGTTTGCTTCGTTTATTTCTTTATTCCTTTTCTGTTGTGGTTTTTCGCACTTTTTTGTGTCTGTCTAAACGTCGGTCCGGACGGTTTGCATCGGTTAAACAATAAACAGACGATGATGGCTATTAAAAGTTTAAACTCATAAAATTTAGTTAAATTATGAGTTTGGTAATATTTTTGTTAGCGTCTTTTTAAAATGATGAAAATGATTATTTCATCCATGTTTGATTTTATTATATTTTCGGGTCTTTATTGCAAAAAATATGCAATTTTATTTGACAGATACCAGCTTTCGGATCTTTATTGCAAAAAATATGCAATTTTATTTGACAGATACCACCTTCAAAAGACAATGATAACCTCACTTTAACAAAAAGTTTTTATGTTTCTTCTTTCTGTACCATCTTCCTCCTCTCACTTCCAACCAAGCCAAAACTCAACTTTAAAATTTCTTTGTGAAAATCAGAACTTAACAACCTAAAGTGACCACCCCGGAGATATTTGCAATGTTCCGCCCTATCTAGTATTTGAGCAGTAATAACTTACTTATATCACAGATCCACAAATATTGAGCATGTAATTAGCTAATCACCAACTCTACAATTCCTAAATTTTTCAAGATTTCCCTCCGGAACAACCACCAGCGACCATCAATATGCTGCAGCAAGATTAGCATATTATTATCGACTAAATAGTTTCGAGATTAATGTATTATCCATTAAATGGTTTCTCGATACATAGAAACATTTGATTCAGCACTGATTATCTGGAGTTTCTAGAAGAACCCAATAATCACTTTGAGGACTCACAACCTCTTCTTAAAGCTACATCTAACCTAGGCTTATTCACAAGCAGTTGTTCATAAGAGGCAGCAACTGAGACACTCCTAAAACAATGCAGCACCACTTCATCAACTGTCCCTGAAGATGGTGGATAACACCAGTCCCTGTACAAATTTGCTCCTCTTCGACTTCTCCATGTGCTCTTCGTCAGTCAAAGTCGTCGAGTGAGTGTTCCTGCACAGCGATGCCAGAAAAGTTTTAACACAAATGGTGAAGCCTAGGGTAACTAATCAATAAAATGATCTAACCATAGGCAGCTCTAGTATATTGGCAAAGGTCGTCATCTAGGAGTTGGTTGCATTACCCTAACTACAGTGAAACACTTCAGAACTTTTAATACCCAGTTTGTCCTAGCAGGGAAAATAACAACCTTGTGAAGTTATAATTCTTTTTATGCGAGTTCGTTCTTACTACAAGAAAAAAGATGCATCCTCGGACACTAGCAGAACAGTTAGAACTGAGACTCTTAAGACTTCATATCCCAGGTTCGACTCCTGAGGAAGTCAATTCATGAACAGGGAAGGGTTGCATGCCCCTCACTGTGCAATCTATTGACCTATTTGGCTTCTACTTAAATCAGAAGAAAGAAAAAGAAAACTTCCATGAAGAAAGCGTTCATCACCTCTAAAGACAATGTGCCTAGAGACCAAATGATCGACCATTCAAAGATATTTGCACTTTTAGTTAGATGCTGCTACTTTATTTTCAAGGGGATAGTATAAAGGTATAAATGCAGCCTTCAAAATGGTCGGATCCTTATTATGCAGCGTCACATATGTTCCTTGTATATACAACCACTCATCATCCACAAATACTACCTTGAAGGAAAAATTCTATTACATTCTGCTGTTTTCTCCCTGTGGGCGCGTCTGTGCTTTCCTAAATAACTAACCGCTATTAATGGACATTGATCTCATTTAATATTTTCCATATTTCTGCACCAACGATCACAAAGTGATGCCGTTTGAGCTAAATATTAAGATTACAATGGGAATTCTGTAAAAAGAGCAGCTACTAGTTTAAATCGGATTCAGATGCTTCTGTCAAAGTAGATCAGGGTTACTGGTAAGAACTGCCAGCATAAAATTCCAACTTCTCTAATTTCTGGTTAGTAACTGAAGAAGAAAATTCAAAGAAGAAGCTAGCTCAGCCAAAATAATGGAACAGGGTGATCAATACAAACCTTTCTAAACATTCATCTGAACTTTTTTCTTCCACAGTTCCGTCAAGAGAAGATTCTGGCTGTACATTGTCAAAGTTATCAGCAGACGATCCATTGGACAGAAAGGAAACCAATGGATCAGGTGCCATCTTGGTAGAGGTCATGGAAAATTTGCTAGCAAAGAGAGACTGTAAGGAGTCATCCTTTAACTCTTTCTTCAGAAAAGACAGGGTCGAGTCAGACCCACCTTTCCGGTGTTTCAATCTGTGCAAACTGTAATGCCTAGTCAAGGAACATGAACAATAGCACAATACCAGTCAACTATTTAAAGATGTGTACCATGGATGAGAAACAAACAATAATTAAAAAAGTAGAAACATCAACCCAGATAAGGAAGCATAAATTTGCTACAAATCTGATGAAGAAAAAAGGATATCTTGACTATACTCCCATGCTGCTTTATTATGTGCCCCACCATATCAGCTCCCACCCTCCATACACAAACAGGACATACCTGTAACAATAAAACAATTACTTTAAGCAACTTGAATAATCAGCTAATTGAATAAAGAATAAATGACAATAATGAGAAGTCATGATTATAGATAGCCGAACTCCAATCATGTCATCGGGAATCAATAACGGTCACTTGCTTTTTAATGCAAAAACCAGCAACAGAAGAACTAGGCAAACCCCTTATTCTGCATCTTATGCCATTTCTATGGATTGACACTGCATCTTGATTTTGTCCTTCATTGTTATCTTCAGTCCTAACCTGGTTCAATGCTGGTTCTTAATAGTCAATTCCAGGGTTGTTACCACATGTCTGTAGATATTCTCAAGGCTCAATGTTTGACTAGTTGATAACTAAAATTTCATGCTGGTGTAATCTGGACTGTCAATGTTAACCAGTTTGGATTGAGTGCATATTACAAGCAAAGTTATTAGACTGCTCTAAATGGAATTTCTCAACGGAATCTTTGTAACGTTGTGGTGGTCAAAGCTATCTAAAATGCTTACAACAACCATAAGACAGACCACAAATCAATTAAATTGAAGAAAGAAAATAAACGGTCAGGCCACTATAGCTCAACACAACTAACCCCGAACATTCAACCACAACTCTAGCTCTTCTATCTCGAAGTATCAGATTAAATCACAGATGGCAACCTAAAAAAACTTTATACCACAGATGACAAGTACTCAAACAGTTGACGCAATCTACTAAATAAGCTCCAAAGTGCCTAAGAAACGCATTCGCAACTCGTTACCACACAAAATAACAACAAAAATAAGTTGCCGAAAGATAATAGAAAGTACCCCGGGCTTGGTTTCATAAGGATGCTCGTCATCAATATGGCAGCAGAGCTCAACCAAATCGAAATCCTCGTCG
Source organism: Hypericum perforatum (assembly GCA_012979155.1). NCBI lineage: Eukaryota > Viridiplantae > Streptophyta > Magnoliopsida > Malpighiales > Hypericaceae > Hypericum > Hypericum perforatum. The sequence continues at coordinate 78,549 of SOPF01028971.1, read as the reverse complement.
CAAAAGGGGCACGGGTACTCCGCCCTCAAGTCATCGTCCTCATCCGCCTCCTCGAAATCTATACAAAGATCTGTTCCCCACAATAGGGCAACACCCAAAACACCATAATTCCAATAACCCATCAAAACCAAACAATCAAAATCCAAACTTGACACAAATTAACCCTAAAAATTGGATCTTTCGGAACTCACCGGAGAGAGCCCGAAACGCCGACTTGTAGCTCCTGGAAGAGGAAGAAGACGAAAGCCCACCGAAACTCCATTTATCATCTTCCATAGTCTCTAAATCGAAGACCTCGTCGTTGACCCAGCTAACAAGTACACTGTACAAATGCAAAGGAAAGCAGCCGACCCAAAAAAGGAGGGAGGGAGAGAGACGGAGAGAGAGAGAGAGAGAGAGAGAGAGAGAGGGGGAAATAGGGTGGGAAGTAACGAGGGAATTTCTGTATTTATTTGTTAGGGGTTGAAAAGAGTTAGGACCGCCCAAGATAAAAAGATTACATAAAATTGTTTATCTGACCATTTTCGATGTAATATATTAATTATGTTAAAATGATCTAACAAAATTTGGTCCTTTATTTTTCTTTCAACCCTTTTTGTTTTTTTTTTTACCTTTCAAGAGGATATAAATATTTGGTGGTTGGAAGAGAAGGGAGTTGCCAAGTTGGTGACACGGTTTCGGTCCACTTTTTCCCGCGGTGGGATGAAGTTACCTTTTCTCCCTTCGTTTCCCTTGGAATCTACCGTTCGGTCGGCGGTCCCCACCTTGACTTTGGAAGTCTCGATTAATTACGTCGTGCCGGTTAGAGGAATTTGTTACTCTTTTAATGGCTTGTCAAACTTTTTTGATAAACAAAGGGGTAAAATGGTCTCTTAACTTTTATTGATCATCAGGATAAACTAACATTAATATGTTGTAAAAGTAGAGTAAAAACGATCAATAAAATACGACATAATCAAAGTTAATTGTTATGACATATTTGTATATAAGATCGATCAAAGTTTATGAATGTGAATCTCATACACATAATCACAGTTCTATAGTTCCGTAGATAAGGATCACCAAAAATGGTCCTTCACTCGGTAATTATTTAAGTTAGAAAAGATTTGTACAAGGTTTTAAAAAATGTGGTCTGACATGCGGTCCGATCGGTCGGACCGCGAATCGGGCATAAGTCCGGATCATTTTTGGGGTAAAATGGTGTCCAGTCTAACCAAACAAAATCCGGTCAAATTGGGTGGTTCGCTCAAAAAAACTGGTCAGACCATGCAGTTCGCTCTGAAATTTGATGTATTTATATTTTTAAATTGTTATTCATTTATATTTACCTATATGCAAATATATAATTCAAAAAAAATTACATTAAAATAGGAAAAAAAAAATCTAGTATGACCAGTAATTGGATCGGTCAGACCGATTGACCTAGGTTCAGACCCAGTTTCGAATCAACCTCCGAGTCGTTTTTAAGAATCATGGATTTGTACACATTTGAGGTCTTGAGTTCTGAAATATTATCCGTTTGATATGTCTAGACTTCGAATTAAGATACTTCAGAATGTCTAGTTTCGACCAAAAGTCCAAAACTATTTGGCAACACGCAATAAGCCCATTTTACAAATATAGATTGGGCAAGCCCAAAGGCCTAAAGTCTTGACAATATATTTTGATTCGAGTTTTGGTAGCTGTTTTCGAGGCATAGTTTTTCTTCCTCTTGAGCTACAATTGTGGTAGTTTGAGGCGTCCAGTTTCTCCCTCGGATTGCGAAATGGATTGATATCTGATCATGTTTGTTAATTCTTCTCTTGCTAGAGGTAGCCTGCAAAATAATTCAAATTTATGGTCGGATTTATGGTATGTTCCACCATAAGCACAAATTCAATACTGACCGTAAGAAATTTCATTATGCTAAAGTGTGTGTGTGAAGAGACAATAAGTCTTAGAATCAATTGGTAAACGCCCATGAAGGATGTCATACTTGCTCTTTGGCAAAGTGGATTCAAACCACTTGCACAGCATTAAGCCAAGTCCAAGCAGAAGGGCCCAATGGGCTGGAAGACGTCGAAGAGGACTTGAGCTAAGACAACGAAATTGTGAATAGTGAAGTATTTCCCTTATCTTAGTCAGCTAGTAAATAGGATCGTGTGCATGAGATTGTAATTCTTCATTTTTAAGCAAGTTGTGAATACAACAACGCTATTTTAATAAGAACTCTCACTCCTTTACTCGTTACATACATCTAACTCAAGAGAGATTTTTTTTTAAAGGTACTGGAAAAAAAATCTAAAGATTGTAACACAAACACGGAGAAGATAATTATGCGAATTTTTTGACACAACGGAACAATAACCACATGAAATTATTTTTAACTTGATCAAAAGTTACAAATTCCAATTATTCAAACATAACTGTTTCAATACTTGATTAGAAAAAATTCCATTTTCATCTTTTGTAATTTGGCCAAATTCGAATTTGGAAAAAATCGAGTAATTTGATGGCCCCTTAACTTTGGAGTCATTCAGCAATGGTCCTAGACATATACTTGGCAATCAAAATTAGAGGATTTCACATTTTCTGTGAGTGACGAGGCCCACCAATCTTGGAAGTTCCTACGCTCCATTTATTTTCTTCTTCGAGCTATGTTGCTTTCCGTTGCCTTATCACATTTATTACTATCTGGCTTTCAACATCTAAGATTAGTCCTTGAAACTAATTGGCAACTATGATTTTATAGGTTATTTTTTACATTTCGAAATCGAACTATTAAAACGTAATTTTTAAAATTCAATAGGATATTATTTATTCAATCAAATTTGAACTTGAATTTGTGGAATTAATATATTTATGGATATACTCTGATTTTGAGAGAGAAAAAATCTGAACTAAGTGACATTCCCCAACTTTTGAGTTTGCGCAACTTTGGAGTCTTTCATCAGTTGTCCTAGGCATGCATATCTCTGGCATTCAAAATTATAGGATTTTAAAATTCGTTGTGAAAAGCCCACCAATATTGGAAGTTCCCTAACCCTTCACTCCATTTCCTTTTTTACTGGAATATGTTGCTTTCCGTTGCCTCCTCACATTTATTCCTATCTGGGTTTTCACCAAACTAAGCATGTCAAATTGATTAGTTGTTCTACTAAGCTCGGCAATCGCAAAAAGTTTTTATTAGTTGTTGAAACAAATTGGCAACTATGATTAAAGACAGCAACTCATGGAGCAAGAAGGCACGTTCGCAAGAACAACAAACATTTTCGGCTCTTCAAATAGTTTCTCAATTTGCAAGGGTGGTGCTCTTACGTAATTACGTGCAAGGTCACGTACATTTCATTATTTCTGTTCAGAATCACACGTGGTGTATAGTTGGGATTAATTTGTGAATATTGAAAATATATCAACTCGTAATGTGACGCGCTCATTCGTGGTATATTGTACTAATGATTTTTAGGGAAATATATTGTCCTCATAGGTCGGTACATAAGTCAACGTCAAACATGACTATTTATTGCAAAACTATGCAAGTTTGCATGGTGGGAAGCCTGAAGGGTATGTTAATTATGGAAGTGGTCCAAACTAATCAAAATGGACACGGGTTAATTAGCCAATGCCAGGCCACCGTCTCTTGCTTTCCTCACCAGCCGGCTTCTACTTAGTAGGGACATTGATGGAAGTGGACTTGGAAAGAAAGTGACTCTATTCCAAAAGAAGGCTAAAACATCGACCAGTCTCCTTCTTGGTCTAATAGCATTTGCTAATAGCAAAATCCCACAATGACACAAATAATGCTCCATTTGTTTAGATGGATTGCTGCTTAAACTTGTTCTCTTACCTATGACGTAAATCTGACAATCAAACAAATGTTACCATGTCCATGCAAATTACCATAGAATAAATTATCTAACTAGGTCCATTGATGGACAAATTTCAGAATATTTATGCTATGGGCAAAATGTTTATGTACTTCAAAAAATTAACAAAAAAAAGTTATTGTGGGGACAAACTAATGAATATCAATGAGGTAAACTCTCTTTTTCTATTAAATATATACCCATAACTAAAAAAAATGGAATAATTACCCACATACCACCATATGCATCCATCCATGGTCCAGTAATCTATATATAGCTTCACTTATTATTCTCTGGACTTGTTGAAACTCCAATGAAATTGTGGTGCTAGCCAAGGCTTGTCCCACTTTGAAAGGTGCGTCACGCAGTGTCATATTCTAAACAAGAATGGCATTTTCAGTATGTCTATTTTATTCACAAAAATTACCATATTTGAATTTATTGCAACTTTGAATAAATTTTAGTTGCACCGACAGCTTTGTAAGTTAAGCTAAACGTGGAGTTCCCCATTTGACGTGGTCCTCCCTTATGGGTACAAAGAAGACAATTTGCGTAATGGAGGTGAAAAGTGGACCATGAAAAGGATCGGGTTGGATGGTCCTCCCATCAACCGCAATAGGCTACCTAGATTCATGTGTTAGATATTTGTAGAAAATGTAACTAATATCAAGTGAAACTATTTGTTATTGTTGACGAGTATTTTTCAAAGTTAATAAAATATACTTTATCCAAAAATTCTACGGAAATAGGCTGTCTATGGGTCTCGGGTCGGGTCTCTTTTCTGAAGTATTTCATGTGTTGTTTGGCTTATCGTTTCTTGTGTTCCTTACTTCCTTTCCCTTACATGCCACAGTGAATATTTGGTCGAGACCCAAAACTAACATGACTCTTGGGTATGGGAAACAGTAGAAAGCCCAATTTTCATCTTGTCCATTTTCATCTTTGGCCAAACATGGCATAGTGCTGTTACAATTCACTAAGGTCTAAGGGCCACAATACATATAGAGTTTAGAAAGTCGATAAACTTTGCTCGAGATACCGCCAATATTCATCTCTTCATTACCTAACAGGTAATATTCGTTACAAATGGTAAATAATTTGGATACTCATATAAAATTTAAGTTAAATCATTTGAATAGATTGTAGATAGAGTTGTGCTCTTAATAGGTCTGATAGGGACCCTGATTTTATAATAACGTCATGACAAGGTTATTTGAATCAAAATAAATGTCTTGTATAAGCGGTTCTATTTTCATGTGTTGTTAGGGTTCTAACTTCTAACTTCGTGTAGGTTGTTCCAACTTCACATATAGTTTATATATGGTATGGTAGGCGGTAGCTGGTACCACTTTTATATATTATTGGTAGTTTCAACTCCAGCTTTATGTATGTATTGATTGACAAGTCATCTGCATAATATTGGAACACTTGGACATAACGATAAAACTATACTTTTAACAGAATATTGGAACAATATTACATGATGGTTTGAACCATATTACCAAACTAATACATCTAATTTGGAAAATTGATAATAGTAAAATATACTATTCTTAAAATCATCTTAAAAACTCGATAATATTTGATCTTGAATTGCGAAAATTCGCAAAAGAAAAACGGTCATTTAGAACGACAAACCACAACCACCCAAAACTCGCTGCATTTTGCAATTCCATCCACATGAATGACCTAACTCTGCCAAAGAGAGCACAGAAATTGACATGAAAACGAACTAATCATTTACAGAATGTTGAGCATCAACTGGATGGCTCCATTTATTATTTGCTATAGGAAGCTTATTTTAGAGAATTTTACAGAATGTTTGAACAATATGTTCAAGTTGGAGTAAGCATTCTTTCTGAAGACTTCATGGTTTGCAAAAAATAGAAAATCCCTCAACAAGAAAAGCCCGAATCCAATATCAAATCTTAAAGAGCTTAATTGGGCGGTGGTTTACAATTATTTGCGAGACCAAAGCTGTCCACATCATACGTGTATTTCGCCACCCAGCAGCGGCGGTTGCCATGTCCTAATCAGCTTTCTCTTTAGTTTATAGCTGAAGTAGTTTATCTTCAGGAAAATAAACAACATATAGAAGTACCAGGACGAGCAACGAATGATGTCCAACCAATAGACACCAACACATTACCTTGACAGTGTTATCAGGGATAAAATATGTCACCAGCGAGAGATAAATATAAATCACATTGTTTGAGGATAGGTGACTCTAGAAACGTCTTGTATTTGAAGATGGGTAAATGTAATATGCCGTTTAAAATATATTATGGAAGACTTAATATACAATTGATCAACTCACAGAATGTTTAAAATATGTGAAACCCTTTTAATGGACGACGCTCTAAATATGATCTTTTACATCCAAGAGAACTAGACTCAATACCTTTTTACATCCAAGAGAATTAGACTCGATACCTCTTTCTACAAACACAATTTTGTTACTACCTTGATCAACTTTAATGTGTGATTATTATAAAACAATGACCATAATGACAATGAAAGATCAATCATGACATAATATTAACCACATGTAATCAGCCGATTCCAGGAGCATCTCTGTGAAACAGGCCACCTGTAGTGCCAGGGCAAAAAGAATCGGTCCCTTTCCCTCTCTTTGGACGCTTTCCACGCAACAAAGACATCTGGGTCCCTCCATTGATGCCACAATTATATCAGATATCCAATTACAAGAATGGTTCTTAGCTGTACATAGTTGTATACGCATATTTTTATAGCCAAGAGAAAGAATCAACTCTAATAATCCAAAAACATCACAGAACAAAATTCAATGCAAGAGGACAGAACAAGAAAAGTCGGTCCCTTGTTGGTTTCCATTGTTGCAGCTCATAACTCATGTCTATCTATCTGTGTACAGCAATTCAACTTTGTTTCGGTCTAGTGCATCAATTGTACGTAGCAACTATTCAAGTACATACCTTTTTCTTCTTTGTATGTACCGAACGCTCACATACGATTGCATAAAGAGTATCGTAAAATAGTAAAATGGGTACAGTTACAAGTAATTGCATAACGAACACACGCCGATGCCAAATTTAGTTCCACCAGCCGGCATCACTACCTTAATTTGGAGAGACAAGTTGGTTCCCTTTTGTACACTATTTTTGCCAAACTGGACAAAATCCAAACAACGAGTGTTAAATCCATTGCCCAAATTTCCTCTCTCTCTTCACCATTTTTCCCTCGGCCCTTTTCGCTCGCCAACTACAACGTGGATAGCCTAGCCACTCATTCACCCAAAATGTAATTTAATCGTAATTTGATCGGCTAAGTTACCTCTAGAGAAAGTATAGGCACTAAAGCTTGCTTCCTTAAGAAATCAAAAAAGGGAGCCAAAATCTATTAATGAAGTCGTCCCTATCTAAGCACGAAATGTACCTCTTTTTACCTAAATTGCCACTACAGAATATCAATATTCTGCCTAAAACCCGGACCCACCCACATCTCTATTAGCCAAGCAAACCACTGTCAAGATGGTGACTTGCATTGTATTCTTTAGGCTCGCCGGAAACTTCCAAAACAATCAATACACCGACGCTTCATGTCGGTTGCCCAAATTCATCATCGTCGTCATCACCACCTTACCACTAACTACTACTACTTCATTAACAAACCAAAAGAAAGAGAGAAAGAAGAATTGGGGAGTAGTTGACCTGTCATTTGTACTAGACTAAATAAAATCACACAAATAATCATAAAAATGAGATTTAGCTAATAGAGAAACCAAGAAAAATGAAGAAACAGAGTGAAAAAAATGAATCCCGAGGGGGCCAAATTGATCAAAATCATAAAAAAAAAAAAGAAGACAACAAATCCTCCATTTACCCGGCGCGTCGCCGTCAATGCGAGTATCCATATAGGTCGTAGCGCGCCCAATGCACGTCGAGTGGGCAGGCCTTCCGAGCGTTTAGCCGGAGCCAGGGCTTCCCGCTTCCGGACCAATGCAGCAAGCTGACTGGACCAGGGTGGAGCTCCCGGCAGCTACCACGTACGTTGTCCCCCCCTAGGCCGTGCTGGTTCCACCGGTGCTCGATCGGGGCCACGTTCCCGGCGAACACTAGAAGAAACGGTGGCAACGAGCCGAGCTCGTAGATCCGGTCGCTCTTCTGGATTTCCATCCACCTCTCGATCGATTTCGTGTACCCTAACAGCCTCCATTTCACCAGATCCATGACCATCACCCCCGTGTTGAAGTAGCAAGGGTTCCGCCCCCGAAACACCGCCGAGTAACCGCCTCCCCCGCCCCAAAACGACGCCGTGAAGTACTTCGTGAAGTTGGCGTGGCAGTACTCCGGGGCGCCGATGGTCCTCGGCCCGAGGTCGGTGGCCCAGAGCTTGGCAATGTCGTCGATGACTACCAGATCGGAGTCTAAATAGATCACGCGCTTCACGCACGGTTCCAGCAGGTGGGCCAGGTAGTTACGCGCATAGTTGAGTGGCTGCTCCAGGGCTTGCCGGACCGAAGTCGAGATCAACGGTCGGACCGTTTCCGGGTCGAACGGGTAGACTTTGAACCGCAGCCCGGGGAAAGTGGACCGGACCAGGGTCTCCAGCCCGGTGTCGGCCGGCTCAACCAGGAAGTGGAAGAACACCGACTCCGGGCACCGCGCGTGGTGGAGAATCGAATGCACAGCCGCGATGGACCCCCGGAGGTACTCCGTGTCGAGCGTGATCGCCACGTGGACGAGCGACGGGTCGCAGACCGACCACGCGCCGCCGCATCCGGCGGCATTGCTGAAGGAGACCGATTTTCGAAAAGAGAAGCGGTTGGCGGCGGAGGAAGCGGACGACCGGATGGCCTCGGCAGGGGGAAACGACTGCAACGAAGGGGAGAGGATCACCATCAACATAAATATCGAGAAAACCCCCGAAAACCGCTTAATCCACGTCATCGAAACGGCGCCGTAGTCCCTCCGCTTCCGTTTCCTCGATTTGAAATCGAACCGGTCCGCCGCCCAGACCGAGTGGATAGCCGATCTGAGAAAAGAGGACAGTAGGGTGGTGGTTCCCATACAATTCAATCCCTCATTTGGATTCCGAGAGAGCCGCCGTCGCCGCCGTCGCCGCTGCCGGAACCAGGCGCCGCCGCCGCTCCCGTCCCTTCTCTCTCTTGAATCCCTCAGTTGCTGAGTGTGAGTGAGGGGAAAGCGGAAGCAGCACGATGATGTGAGATGAGACGTGGAAGAAAGATAAATGATTTAGAGAGAGAGAGAGAGAGAAGAAGCGAAGAGGTTTTATTTCTTGGACAATCTTTTAGGCATATTTGATATTTGGTCTGTTTTCATTAATATTTTTCGGATTCTATCCTTTTTTTATGGAATTTGCGATTTTATCCTTTTATTATGGAATTTTGGATTTTATTGTCCGCCTTTGCTTATGTGGTTTTCTTCTTCTGTGCCACACCAACACAGAAATTCAATCCCTCGGAGATATTCCAATTTTGGTTAATTTACGTTCGTTTCTATGTACAGTTTTTCTTTCCCTCCCTCTCTCGTTGATTCGTAATATAACTACAGTGATTTTGTTCCACGTGTATATAGACAATTATTAAACATTTAATCAAATTTTAGATAATTATAATTTTTTACAGTTTACAAAAAAAAATTAATATTTAAATTTAAAATGATTCAAATTGGACATAACAATTAATCTTCTTGTTGTAGGTAAAGTGATTGTTTTCTTAAACACTTTATTATTGGAAATTGAAGCAGACGATGGTGGTGGGTGTGGGGTTGGGAGATCCTCCTATTTCTTTAGGTTAATAAATTGAAATGGTTATAGGTCGTGGCCGAATATTGTATTCTGTTGATTACATCTTAAGATTTGTTTGAAGATTTTATGCTAGTTCACTATTTATCAATCTCTTCTACAATAGGTTAGCAAAAAAAAAAATCTTCTACAATTGGCAAGTGGAAATATTTTTTCTGGTTCTATTTTATTTAAATCAATCCATGAACTCCAACGTACCAACTTTTCACTTGCAATGCTAACGCCTTAGTAAAATTTCTATCATGTTGAGATGTTTGCTTAATTATCCTGCCGAAACAAATTGTCTGATTAATTACCCTTAAGAGGAAAATATATTTGATTATTTGGAAGTTAATGGTGCTTGTATTTACTTTTTTACAGGGAAAGAACCAGTTGTCGGACCTGTGACTTCCCAGGAATTTTACAAAAATTGTTTTGGTATAAAAAATTATTGATCAGAAAATCATAATATAAAATTTAACCAAATAAATTTATATTTATAACAGAAATTAAGATTATGATTGAAATTATATGGTAATTTACATTATGATATCCAAAGTTAAAAAATGCTAAATACATTTAAAATAATTAGGAGTCAAATATAGTTCTTTAAAATAATAGAATATCAAACAATTAACAAAATTTAGTTCTTGAAATCGTAAGAATATACTTAGAGATTTTACAAAACTTGGTAACTTTCTGATTTTGCATAGAATCTAATTGATGAAATTATGCTGGATCGTAAAATCGTGTGATTTTTTCAGTATAGTCCTGACCCTAGAAATCTGGCTCTCAGTCCGTCACTCGTTTATATTTCTATGTTTATTATGTGATGGCATTAACAAAACGCATCGTTTTGGGCTCCCCGTGCTTTATTTCTTACAAGTAACGACTAAAGATTCTTTCGTGTTTCTGGTGTTTTACCCATCGGTAGGAATGGCAATGGGTAGGATTCGGGTAGGATTTATAAGATTAAAATCATTATTCTCTTTTTTGAAGGTAGATCCAAATCCTTATCTTTATCATCTTTTAAAAACAGGATTCGGGCAGTATATGATTTCCAAAAATATCGGGCAGATCAGAGTCGATCCGCGGGTCCACGGTACAAAAATTATTTAATTGAAAAAATTAAACCTACAATCTTAAATTTCATATTTTTTTTATAAAATTAAAATACACAATAATGATAAAACTTTTATCTTCCTCCGTACAAGCTGGCTCGGTTAACTCGAAGGATTTTTTTAGGTAACAAAATGTTAAGATGTTGAATTTAGATTTTCTGGGACTTTAAATAAGAAGCTGAAGATGGTTTTTAGGTTACGAAAATTTAGGATATTTAATTAGGAAGTTAAAGTTGAAAATATTTAATTAAGAAGTTAAAGTTGAATAGGGTAGCGTTTAATTAGGAAGTTGAAGTTAAATAGCATAGTCTATGTTACTGGATTACTACGTATATTCTAAAGTATTATATATATATAATTCGGGTAGGATCAGGACAGAATCCTATAAGTCCATATCCATACCCTTATCCTTTTTAAACATTAGTATTCGGGCAGGATTCAGATCTAGGATCCGGTCAAAATAAGCAGATCATAGATTCTTCGGATTTAAAACCGAGTAGATCCTTAGGATCCGCAAAACGAAAGGAATTCTCTCCTTTGTACTGGAGCTCAACGCTTAGAAGTCTTGAAGTTAATCACCTTCTTTTGAGGAAGAACTCAACGCTTTGGTTGCTACTCTTTGTGCTGAGCAAGAGCTTGTTGGGCTACGTCAAGTTAAGCCGTTTCGCGTTAGCGCTAGCAAGGTCTAATTGTCATCCCTACCCATCGGCAATGAGCCCCATTTTTGCCATATTATCTATTTTAGGCTTTTATAATTTTTAGACTACAATCCATTTCTAATCAATAAAATGGACCGCAAGTTCTTGATGTTGCTTCTATTTTACTCACCAACATATAAGATTTCGATCTATTTTAACAAGAGTTGATGATATTTTTATGAATGTACGAATGTTAAGTTTTGGTGTGTATAGTTTTTCCAAACATAGTAGATATTCAAATAACATTTGGTTTCATGAAAAAATTTCAAAGCACAAACTTTTATCATTTTCAGGCATGTTTAATCAATAAAATATAGTGTCCAAATTTTGAAAAATGTCAGTTGTAATTAAAATATTAAATTTTACCTTTAGGAAATAATCACAAAAAAATCCGCTGTTCAAGAATTCAATTTTTATCCCCAGCCCTAAATTGTTTGACTAAGTAAAGGCAGTCATTCTTTAAAACGTTTTTAGAAAACAAGACACATGTTATTGATACCGATAATCTAAAATTAAATCAATTAAACCAATTATTTATGAAATGACAAGTTTGTCCTGCCAAACTTGGGGCCCGCAGAATCTATGAATACTATATGACCGTCTTTTGTCATTTAGCCAACATTTTAACACGCGCCTTAAATTTTAGTTTTTACTTCCCGCAATCAAATAAAATAAATACATGCATGTATAAAGGTAATTTTTTCCCACAAAACCCAAGACATAGTAAAAAAGTTGTGTACGTATCAAAAGACAGACATTTTCAGAATTAAAATAAAATTTAGGTTAAATTATTTTCAGATGTTTGTATTTTTTTTTTTTGGAGGGGAAAGATACTTCCATTAAAAAGTCTATCTAATTTGACTGAATTATATTCCGATACTTCTAATTTTATTTCTGACTTCAAAAATCACAGAATACAATAAAAATTAATCTAATCATAAAACATAAAAAAGTAAGAAACAAATATGTTAAATTAAATGAGCCTAAAGTTAATTTATCCTAAAATCTACGAGTGGACAGCAGGGTTTAGTGTTCACCAGCTGTACCGGTAAAAGCAGAATATTAATATATTTTCTAATGTATTTAAGCGTCTCTGGGATTTTCTATAACTTTTTGTTGGGGACTTGTCGAATCTGGCCGGCCGGTGTACGGTTGTTCTGTCGACCAGAGTTTTGATTTTTTTATTATATTTATTGAATTTACACTTTATTATTATTACAACTGGCAACATACTAAGTTCAAAATTATCTAAAACAAAATACCTTTTAAATTTTATCTGATTTCTTTCTTTTACTTCGCCACGATTATATTGCGGAATTACACATCTCCGTCAGTCTGACCCTGCGTCGGTGATTTAATTTAATCATGGTAGGTGTCAGAAGTAGGCCGTACGCATAACTTTGCCCATCGGTACTACCAAATATAAAGTTGGAATAATGTAGTAAAAGTATGTTTAGCTTAATTATCTATACTATTGCGAACAACATAAAAAAATGTGATGTAGAAAATTTACAAGTTTTGTTGTAGTTACTGGATTATTACTTCAATAAACATCTAAGTATGTGTTATTTTTTTAAAATATATATATCCACACTGACATTTTTAAATTCACTAACAAGGTGATTTCAATTTGTAGTATAGGACCGATGCTACTGATGGATGGTTTGTGGGTCAGCTCCTAGAACTTGGATTAAAACATTTTCCTTCTGGTGCAGAAAAACATTAGTGTGACGTACCAGAATTAGCATGGTCTGGGCATGTGACGTCAGATGACTCAAGTAGCCGTTAGTAAGAGCATTCTTTAAAAGAATAACAAGCCCAAAGCTGCCAAAAAAAAATATTAAGCTTGGATTTTATATAAGAACGCAAAAAATGACAACCATCGTATATGCCTCTATTTATGTGTAGAATGTCCTTCCCAATCAAGTTTTCCTCACCAACGTTTGAGATCCTGCAGTTTTAGAAATAGTTGATGACATATTCTACTTTGTTTTTCATGGATGAGCTAGTTGATTTAATCCATTGTAAAATTTTTTTAAAAAAATTACTTGAATGAAGAATATAATCAAATACCATCTAAATTTTAGGGATTAAGTAAACCCGCCTAAGAAATTTATCAAAATAATCGAAACTTCTTAGCCACCTCCGAACCAAGCCAAAATTAAATTGTAAGTACTTAACTCGATATATCCGAGAGCGGGACAGTTGCACTTGGACGCTGACAAAACCAAGGTCGTGTAATTCTGATTTGAAGTGGATGTCTCCGTGGGCCTGTACGAGATCTAGTAGTTTTTAAGCCTGTCCAACTCTTCCGACAAAGGGCTAGCCAAAAGCCCAGGAAAAGGACGATGGACCTCAGCGTCGTCCAGATAGTTCAGTTCGTGTAGTCCAGCCTTTTTACAAATCAAGAACTTAACTTTATACCCCTAGCCATTTCCCAATGGGCCAGAAATAAGGATCACAGAAAAGCATATACCATATGATCAGATCTTATCCTTACACGTGTTATCGTTTGCAGTGAAATTAGTAAAGTTTAGAGTTGAGTTTAGGCTCAAATTCTAAAATCAGGGCTCAGTTTCAATTAATATATTCTGTTCTTTACTTTCATCTTTTCCGAAAGGTTTAGAATTGAAATTTACTGCCAAAGTTGAACGTTGCTTTGGTTTCTCGGTGATTCCAGTCGGAGGTCCGATCTAAAATATTTCCCGTTTTACGCGCTCTATTTTATAAGCTCTCTCGTTAAGGGACGGATCCAGAAAATTTATACTATGGAAGCAAAATATTTATGTATTTCATACAATTGACAAAAAAAAATTTAATGGGAACAAATTACTCAATATTAATGGGGGCAAACTATTTTTTTCTATTAAATATATACCCATAAAAAAAATTTTGTGAGGGCAACTTGGGACCATGTACATCACTCCCTGCTGAGTGAGTCTCATGTCGCATTTACCAAACAATGTTCATCAAGTACTAAAAAACTTCGACATTTTGTCTCATATATCATAAAAAATGAAAGTAATATAGTCTTATATGACATATATATTAAATCATTCCTACACGATTAGAGAGGTTTTTAAAACTATCTATTTCATCATATGCAATAAATATATACCAGTGTGAAATTCAGCTTCTATTGTGATTACATTAACTAACCTCGGAAAAAAAAATTCCATCGATAGTGTTGAATAAGGGGGACAGAGTTCTACGATGTGATATATTCAGGATCAGTCGGCAAAATTAAAACCCCACAGAACAAGATTCTCACTTTTAGCCGGCTAGCTACTTACTAGCTTGGTGAGGGTCGGGATTTTTTGTTTGAAAGGCGGGTGGGGATTGATTGAACTAGTAATCCTAGAGTCAGCGGGGGCCAAATTAATACCATGTTTTTTTTTTGCGGGACAAATTAATACGATGTTTAGGGGTGAGCATTTGGATTATCTGAATCCGAATTATCCGAATTTTGTATTATCCAAAATTTCCAAAATTATTCTTTTTTGATCCGAATTCGAATCCGAATAAAAAATTATCCGAAATTCCAAATCCAAAATTATTTTGGATATGGATTCAGATAATCCGATTTTTCGGAATTTTAACAAACATGTATAGGTAATAAACAAACGTAACATTCACACAAACCTGGAATATACAAACATAATATTGCTTTGCAAAATGAAATAATAAAATCCAAATACTCATGATATCTCAAAGTAAGAACGGTGAAAACCAAAACTTCGAGAAAAATAAAATAAAATCCATACTAAAAAAAACTCAAACATCCAAATTTAGATAAGCTCTATCAAACCCAAACGTACAATCTCCTTCTAGTTTTAAGCTAGAGATAAAACGGAAGGAGACACCATTGATATCATCATTCATCAATACGGAGTCATGGCCTTTTAGTAATAGTAAAAGGCCTTTTAATTTATTTTCCAATTACTAAAGAACTGGCCCAACGCAATAGAAACACACACTTTTAATCCTATATAATTTATTATATATGTTGTAGATATTTTGGATATTTGGATAATCCAAATCTTTTTTAAAAATCCGAATCCAAATCTAAATCCGAAATAATTGTTTTTGGATTATCCGAATCCAAATCCGAACATAAAATTATCCGAGTCTGAATCCGAAAAAAAATTAGATATTAGATTTGGATTATGGATAATGGATTTTTTGCTCACCCCTAACCATGTTAGTCAGCGATCAATATCCTTAAAAAAATAAAACCAAAAAGAGTTAAAGTCTAAATGGTTAATGACTTTGATTCCATGCTTCCAATTCAAATGTTATGTTAAAAAAGATACAATTAATAGAGTTACTCTTAATCTCAATTGATTTCCTTCCAAATAAAACTGAGCCGTCAAGATGGTTTAAAAACTTTATTATATTATTAAACTTTATAACAATAATATCCCCAAGTATAGAAAGGAAAATATTTTGTTTTAAAATGATTTGGAATAACAATTCAGAGAAATACGTAAAGGCGCCTCTCCCCCTATCATAATATTTTCCAGAGAATTTTTTTCGGAGCTGCCATTTAATTTTTTTTCGACGATGAGACACACATAGTATTTTCATAAAAAAAATGTTCACATAGCGAGAATCCTAAAAAAAAAGTTGGTCAACCGGCAAACATTTTTAAACCAAAAAATAGTGGTATGCAAGTTAATCAGAACACAAGACATTGAAGTGAAGTTGAACCAAATAAATGAGTAAAACAAGTAACCTTAATTAAATAAAAAGGATGTACAAGGAGGTTAATAATTTACAAATTTTCACCTTCCCATTCTAGCTTATTCTCTAAACCTCCAGTAAGTTCCCAATAAAAGAACCTCCGGTCAGCCAATTCTTTGATACTATTAATATTTAATTAAAACTTCTCCGTTCAACAAAGGAACAGCCTGTAAACTCGGGTTGAACTTTGACCATTTGGATCCCCCGTTTCCCGCGAGATAAAAAGAGTTGAATCTAAATATTCTAAAAAAATTCTACGTCGATAATATATTTATTCAATCAACAAGAAAATTCGTTAGCATTTTAGACGATTAAGTTTGAGCTTAAAAAATATTGTCCGATTAAAAATAAAATGAACAAAAAGTTATATTTCGCGCAACCCGGAAAGAAAAGAGGATCATAATATTATTTAACTTCAACTAATTAACCTGGAAATTAAATAAAAACAGTATATAGTACAGTTTCCTCATGGATCTTATTTCCCAAAAGCAATAATAATAATAATAATAATAGAACCAGGGATCATTCCGACTTAGCCCCGAGCTTAATACCGCCGGCGGAAGTACAGGCGAGGGGCCCGAGCCCCTCGGCGGCGAGCTGGCGGCTCCGGGCGAGGACCAGCGACTTGTAGATCTCGAGGATCATTTTATCGTCATACTCCTTGAGCGGCGGCCTCCCGAACCCGTCGCCGCCGAGGGCCCCACCGTAACCGCTGGTGACGAGGCTGGAGTTGGCGACCCTTAGCATCATGCTGACGTAAGCGTCGCGGAGCCAGACGAGGAATCTCTTTGGGGACGACCACGACAGGTTCCGCAGGAGCGCCAGCCTCAGCCTTGGCCGCCTTATCTTTATCCTCCACGACCGCCGATTTCTCCCGCCCGGCGATCCCAGCTGGGCCCGGGCGATGCGGCGACCGGTCGGCCGGTTAACCCTGACGTAGCCAGATGACTTGCGCTTCCAGTACCTCCCGATGCCCCTCGACACCGCTTCCATCTTGCACGTGGAACTAAGTAGTAGCTATGGTTAGGTGACCGAGTGTGAGAAGAGATATATATATGTATTTTTTTCCAACCAGACGGAGATAAAACAAAGGGTTACGAGTCCAGGTGTTGTGTTTATATGGAGAAAGAAGATAGTGATTATTATATATATTTTTTAGAGTACCTGATAATCGTATTGAGAATGTTATGCAAAGTGACGTTACAACTTTTTAATTCGCATATGAAGATTTTACTATGATATTAGAGGAATTTTTTTTATGATTATTGTCTTTGCGCAACTATCATTTCTTAGATGCTTAGTTTAGAATCTCATGTTACCTTTTTAGTTAATTTTTAATTTAATTAATTAAATTTGAAATTTAAAACTTTAGATGATTTTGAATTTTGTTCTCTTTTTATATATATATTTTTTATTTTTGTGATGGATGAGATTTAGATCAATGACCCCTGAAAAATGAGTTATAATCATTTTTCATTATACCCACAAATCGTTAGTAGACACTAAGATTATTTACTACAAACATAGTTAAACATTTACCTACTGGTGATTCTAACAAATTGAACATTATTTTTTCCTAAAAAAATCAAATGTTACTATATCGACTAAATTAGACATGATAAACTTATGTCAATAAAAATTTAATATTAATATATTATACATATTGATTGAAATATAATAATTAAGGTGGTGTACTATGAAATAAGTTTATTTTCGGTGGAAGAGAAGGGGGCGAGCAACAAGGTGACCATAAATTAGGGATGCCTACAGTGTACCAGCCTAATCGAGTCTCCATTATATATTTGGAAATATCTCTCCCTCAGTTTATTCCACGTATGGCTGTTTGTTTCTTTGTGCATGTTTCCGGATACGATAAAGACAATCAATTAAAATTGAGACAATTATTTTGGATCAGGAATCAGGATAAGGTTCTCTGCAAGATATATTTCATAATAATTGTAATAGCAATTAGCTTTTTTTGTGGGCCGTAAGCCCAATCAGCCGACCGTCGGTAGGACCAATTTTCAAGAGAAGATATCTGAGGGGATAGGATTGAACTTTAAAGGCAAAGTTACTTCTGGCGACCGAGCTGGTGGTGTCCACACATACACCCGGGGAAGCTCCATAAGAATGTGAACGTACATGTATAAAAACTAAAAAGAGCATGAATTATTGTCACTGGCCAACCGGGATTAAATAGGAACTTGAACCGTTTGTGTTGCACATTGACTTTGTTCATTTCGTTTAATAATAATTACTATACGCGAAAATTAACACTTCTGACACATCCGAATAAGATTATGTAGTTTTATTTACTTTTAGCAAACATGCGAAAACTGCTGAATTGTAAAAGTGTTGCAAACTATATTTTGATTTTATTAAATGAGTCTCAGCTCTTTATACAATTCTTTTCAATTTTCTCTGCCGGAGATAATATTACTTCATAAAACTAGTAACAAGCCAATATAGGTCACGAAAATTTTATAGTATATAAGAGCAAAATTTTCTCATACTTTCAAACGATTCGAAGACCACCCTATATCTGAAATTGGGCAATGAATAATATTTATTTTTCAAAATAAAATAGCGATCATGTTTTGGCCAATTTTTAGCTCGTTGGCAAATATTGTCATCACTATTATCATTTACATGAATTCAAGATCTTGACCTCTAAATACAAGAATGGGGAAGAAGGGATATAGAGAAAAGAAAGAGAGAGAAATGAAAGAAATTTTATTAGAATTAGTAAAAATGTACTCGAATACAAAGAGACTACAATAATATATATGTAATTTTTCACTCTCTTACCTAATGTTTGCCACATGTTTAGTTATCCACGTGCTTTCTCTTATCAGTCGGACGATTGGTCGTCTGTCTCTTCTCTGACCAGTTGTTCGATAACTTATCTCATTAAGTAAGTTAACATTATCACAACTAATGTTGTAACAATCCAAATATACTTTTTAAATTTTAATTATTTAATTGTACTATTTGTACTCAGAGTACATATTTTTTTTGACAATCATCTTATGTTAAGTAAGGTGAAATAGTTTTAAAATGAATGACTTTCTAAATTTTTTACAAGAATGTTTAAGCAAAAATAAACACATTCAAAAAAGATTTATTGTGAAAATAATCGAACACAAAAAAATAATTGCTTTAATCGCAAAAGTTGAGAGTGTTCCATAAATAGTCAGTGTTGGCCATAGTTTTCAAAACTAACCTCGAGATGATTATTTTTTGGGCAATCTTTGAGTCAACTGGTTTGATTGATCAGAATGATGGTCGGACTAGACTCTAAATTTGAAAAAAATCTCAAGTATATCTCCCCCTCTCCCTCCTCCTCCGCCCCTTCTTCCTCCTCCTTCTTCTTTTATAATTTAGTTTACTGTAATAACCACAGAATCTATTAGGATATTAGTAATAATTGTGGGTATTGTTTTATAATTTGTGATGTCCTAATTGTAATTTACCATTAACTTAGGGTTTAGATAACTTGATGCCTATATAAAGGAAACTGGAGAGGGGAAAAACCTAAACCTAATTATGTTTCCTCCTCTTAGAGGATGGAAGAGTCAATTCGTGTGCAACCGAAGAGGGGCTACTGATGCGAAAGAAAGCTGAACATGAGAGAATAATCGTGATTGACATTAATAAGAAGATACTAGATCAGGGTAAGTCGGTTTCTGTCTTACTTTTATAATTTTTTTTTGATTTCATAATCTATGGTGCGTATATTACACTGCTAGACTTAATCGTGTGTGTACGAATGTAATCCATTGTCACGTTTGATTAGTATGCTATATATATCATAAAATCAGGTTTGTCCGAGCTGTTATAATATTGCTGATGAATCGCATGAATCTTAGACAGTCGAAAGACGATGCGGTAATATGGATGATAAACGTTAAAAATAATAAAAAGTAACGTGCGCATGAAACCCATTAAAAGTAACGTCCGTCTCCTTGGATTTTTTATTGTTTAGTTTAGTACTTCAATTTGGTTTTGGCTTGCAGGATGTTGCCATGGCTGTAAGTGTTGAAAAGTGTGTTAGGGTTATATGCCTTGATCGATTTTTAACTGCACGCATTACATCAATATAAAATTTGCATAGGTATATTGTAAGATTGGAAATTGGATTGAATTGATTCAATTGTATTAAGTGTAGAATGCGATTACATGAATATATACACCTACGAGATAGATTAGGTTATACAATTACAGGGAAGATTACAGGGATGAAAATAAGGAAGTAATTGATTGTGTTGCTCCTTAAGGAAGTAGATGTGTGTGTCAAATATGGAAAGAGCTCTTGGGAATAAGAATCAGAATCAACAGATTGGATCGTCTGGGTTTACGCTGGATGTCCGATTTCTTTCCTAATCACAATATATGCATGGTAGTAGTTTCGTGGGATTAAACATTAGATAATTTAAGGTTAGAATTTACGATGTAACCAATCTACTATCAGCACGAATAAAATAAGGACTCTTGTAGCTTTGTCATGGCGAATGAACAATTATGATTAAATTAATGAATATATCTTTAATGACTTATGCGTGTACAAGTAAGTGAATTCTGTCCTTTTGACACGATTGATATGTTACTCTATGTGGTGAATTTCGTATTTCAAATTGTGATTGTGGAGTTGCTGAATCGTGTTGTTGATTTCGAAATTACTGATTTGTATGGTTGAAGTTGGATTTCTGGTTTTGGATTGTTGTAAGTGAATTCTGTCTTTGTTACGTGATTGTTGTGTTGTTTTGAATCGTTGATTGTGTGTGATTGATTTCTAGAATTTTGGATTGGAAATTGATGATTTGGATTTCAGATTTATTGTTCTTGGATATGTGAATCGGATCTTGGATGTGTGATTGATTTCGAATTTGGTACCTTTGGATCATTGATGATTTGATTTGGATTGCTAGGATTTGGATATGTGATTGATATGATTTTTGGCATGCGGGATTGTCTCATACCTATTGGGCCTTGTAGTTCACACATATCGCTTAAGGGACTACCGGGTAACCCGAGGTATGTGTGATCAAATGGACAGGGAGTATGTAGACTATCTGGACTCGTGGAGGGAATACCTTCCGTCTATTGGGCCTGCCTTGTAGGAACGGATATTTTTCCGTCTATTGGGCTTGCTTGGCAGGAACGGTAGGTATTTATCTATGCCCCACGAGGTATCCCGTCATGATAAGTAAGGACTCCGGAGCTCCGTATTGTGATTGTATCGTGATAGTTATTGTGATTGCTATTGTGTACGTCAAGAATGCTAAGTTATGTTCTATTGTGATTGCTATTGGGTGAGATGTGCTTTTGTGAATTTATAGATTTGCCAAATTTGAATTAGTGATATCTGTTTTATGTGAGGGTTGTTGATTATAAAGTTTATTGGATATGACTTGATTTGAGATTATGTATATGATTTGATATGAAATTTGTGATATGATTTGTTGTATAAGTTGTGTGTGTCTACCGACTTACTGAGATGCATATCCTCATTAATGTGCGCTGCTGTCTCAGATAAATTGGAAGCAGGTTGGAGTCAGAACTAGACACGAGGACATGCATTCTGTGACATATTGATTACTTAAAGACTATTGTAACTTCTTGAGAACATCATATTCTTCGGATTTAAATCTAGAATAAAATTTGAGAATTGAAGTGGCCTTACGGAGAATCTTACTCCATGACGGTTGACATGCCTAATTTCCGGGGCGTGACATTTACCTATTTCTCAGTACACTTTTTTGGTTCGATCAGACGATAGAACCAGTTTATTAGGTAACCAAGCATACCTTTGTTTTTGGCTTCGTCTTGGGTCCATTTCACTATTCGACTCATCAGACTATCGATCGGACCAGAGATCCAACTGCGTCTTTAACAAAGTGGTGCTGGCTTACTGCGGTTACTACTAGAGAGTACTAGAGAGAGAGAGCATAAAAGGGAAAAGATGGATTAATATGATCCGGGGTTCTACTAATTGGAACTCGTTTAAAAGGGGATAAATTTAAAATTTTAAGATACTAAATTCCGGTCTTATAAATAATAAAATCATTTCTTAATTAAGATATAACATAGTAAGTGGATTTAATTTCCTAAAGCATACGCCATACGCGCCCCGTGCCGGCTTCTTCAGTAGTCCATCATAATGTAGTTTTGTTGTGGCCATTTATTTAAATCGAAGCATAATGGCATGTGCAAGATGGTCTATTCAATAAGCAACCCATGCATGGATACTTAAAATAAATAGTATCAAATGTCCAATGATTTACGGTGCTGATTTACTATAAAGCACATGGCGTGACCCGTAGTTGAAGCGCGGGTTCATATTTTAATATTCTTATGCGCCTCCCATAATTTTCTTCACTAGAATACCTTTAATTGTTTTTTTTTAGAAAAGAAGAAAATATATAGATTAAGGAGGAAAGTCAACAAACATACAATCCCTAACAGCCTGGGATAGCAAACAGACCAGTTCGTTGGAATACTACGTAACCGACACATCTTGCTCAAATAATCCGCAAGGCCATTGTTTGAGCTTAAAATACTCTTAATTGTATTTAGAATATTTTTTTTACGTGTCTAATTGAATAACACCGAAAATGTAGATTGAATTAATGCGTATCCTTTTGACTTTTATGCTTATGAGCAATCAGAATAGATTACTGAGTTCGCTTGTCTAGAAAACTAAGCACAACAGCAATCGAATCATGTATGTACATGTTATTTTTATCTGATTGGTGGTTGTCCTAGTCCGCAAAAGATTTAATTTCATATTGTGGAACGGCTATACCTTTTAGTGGGAACGGCTATATATTTGGACAGAAGCAAATTAAGACACGATTATGAAATAACCAATATTACAAAATATGTGGCCTTATTTGGGGTTATTTCCTGAAAGTGCAAAATTCCTCTCAAAACAATAACCATAGGAACCCTACATTTTCCGTTTATTAGAATGCAGCAAAGTCAACTTGTGTGCGCTACTGCCGGAAACCATTTGGTCCAGTGGCATTGGGGTGGGGCGGGGTGGGGTGAAGTCCAGGGTTCGACTCCTGGTATAAGCATTTCTGATGTAATAGAATAGAATTTAGAATATGATCTCAAAAAAAAAAAACTTGTGTGCGCTACTCCGAATATTATCCTATTAACAAGTATCGTTTACCTACAAATTGCCGGTGGCAACCAATTGATCATGAAAGGCGGTTAACAGCAGAGTACGTTACGTTTCACATTTGGCCTAAGAAATTAAATTACATTTTATTAACGTGAACACGAAGGTATCATACATGCAATTAAAATCTTCCTTGGCTTGTAATAAACCGGAAAGTGAGTTGGGTCAGCTTCTCCACGATGATTACGTAAAAGACGCTCCTCCCCGAATTAATAATCAAACGAAAAAAGGGAAACGTCAGATCCAGAAAAGAGTAGAAAACAAGCGTTATAACACCAAAATTATAAAATTTATAAGAAAAAGAGCTCCAGACAAGAGTAGAAAACAAGTGTAATAACACCAGGGCCCACCAAGCGAGGCGAGCTAGACGAAGGCGGGGGGTTATAGTAGTAAAACGGGAAGTACGGAAGAATTGGGTTCGGCGGCGGCGGTGCCGGGTAGGCGTAGCCGGATCCCGGAGGCGGGTAGCTATAAGACGAGCCGCCCTGGGCGGGCGGGGGCGGAGAGGGATACGAGTAGGAGCCCGAGGGCGGAGGCGGCGGGTTGTAGTAGTAGGATCCGCCGGGGCTTGGGATCGCCGGGGGAGGAGGGCATTCGGAGACGATGGGCGAAGGCGGCGGAGAAGGCGGGGGCGGGCAAGGGGTGGAGTCTGGAGGAGGCGGAGGCGGAGGAGGAAGTGGCTGACATGGGTTGTCGCAGGAGTCGCACATTGTGCATTCTGTTTGGTATCTGGACACAACACTACCGGCGGCGGCCACCGTTGCCGTTGACGAGGTGGTGATCGATGCCAGCAAGTTTACCAATGAAAATGAGACGACGACGACGAGGACTTGCTTCGGGATTAGCATTGTGCATGGGATCACGACGTTTACCAATTTCTGTTCTTTATTTTTTTGGAGGCTAAGGGGAGTGAGAGGTGAAGGTGTAGAAGGGGAATTATTGTAGTTATTTGTGGAAGGATGATATGATTTTAATGGTGGGATCACTTGAGAGCCAGTCCGTATATAAAATTTTGTATGATTTGGATTTGTAAGTTGGGATGTGACTCATGTGAGGACGGAGCTTCTGGTGTTGTATCTTCTACGGCACTAAAACTATTTGTCAAAAGGAGGAGCGAAAAATGGGACTAAAAAGGAGCCGTTTGGTGATCATTGAACAAAAACGTAGACCTTTCTTTACCATTAATCCAAACGTTATTGCATCACGCGAGAAAGTTTTTGGATTAAATCAAGGATGTAAAAAAAAATTATTGAAAAAAAATTATTACACTATAGTTTGACAATACTCAACTCTAAATATCAAAATTTTAAAAAAGTATTTTTTTTTGGAACATGTTATATGTTGTTATAGACACATTGCATGCATAATTTATTATATTAAACCATTTTCTACATTAATGACAGTCTTCTGATATTATTTTTTTTTATTTCTTAGATATTATTAATCTTCTTATTAATTGCAGCATCAAAAGTGGAAAATGCTTGAGCTGGCCTCCACTTTTTGACGCAGCGAATAAGTTGGAATTGAATCCTGGGGTGAGGCGCCAATGGATCCATAATAATCGGAAACGTTTGCAATCTACGAAGTTATTTAAGTGACATTATTTTTAAAAAACAATCGACTTCCAATAAAAATATATTTTTTAAAATGTTAATTTTAGTTTTTTTGAGTAAAATGTTAATTTTAGTTAGAACCCGATAGCATTGCTAAATTAGGTGCAAGAAGAAAACGTATTTGCTACTAGGACCCTCTGTGTTAACCTTTTGGATTTCAACTCGAAAGAAGTAATATCTTTTTTTTTTGTTGTAGATCACTTTTTCTTACGCGGTGTAATTCTACTTATTTTTCGAGTTGATTTGCGAAAATTCAGATTGACTACATGTGCGCTTGATCGTGAAATTTTTTATATAATAAGAAAAAAGTAGTGAAATTTTTTATATAATAAGAAAAAAGTACTTTTGCGAGACTGGCAAGTGTTGGATGAATTGCAAAAATTTACATTTCGACAAATGTGTTTTCCTAGAAGCAAATTGATTCCACCGGTAAATTCAACGTAATAATAACTCAAGAGAGATTTTGTCCTATTGTTGTAAAGGGAAGAATAGATGCCCGCATTGAAAAAGATTAAATTGTAATTTTCAAATTTTGGAATGCTGTTATAGAAGGCAATTCAAATTTGTATACAACACCCAACGTTTGTGAATTGTGACAACAAATTTTTATTTATTTTTTCTTAAAAATTAGTTGTTCACGTTTCATCGAATAGAGAAAAAAATTGATAGAAATTTTTTTTTTGTTTGAAAAGAGAACAAAGTACAAAACTATTTACAGTCTCAAAAGTTTAATCAACAATAAAATAAGGGTAAAGATAGAAAACTTTTCTACAAGTACAGGTTAATAAAAAGTATCGCAACTTAATTACAATTTGATGATTAATAACAAGCATACGCATACAAGCTTTCCCAGCCAAGCTTCCCAAATCACACAGCCAAGACCTCAAAACCACTCACCACGTAGAGCCCTGAGGACCCGCCCTTGGGGTGAGTCAGGATCCCCTCTCGCCGCATTCTCCCGCCATATCCTTCCCGCCCTCTCCAACGTCTCCTCCGCCGTCTCCAACTGCTCCGGCAACCACCCGACCACACCTTCCATCCCGTACTTGCCCCCTGTCCCATCCGTCGCCCTCGTGATCGGCTTCCTCGTATCAGCAATCTCGATCTCCGACAAGGGCGACGCCTTCTGGTCCTTGAAGTACTCCTTGTTGTCCTCCTCTCTCTCCAGCTCCACCGGCCACGGGCTTCCTCCGTCCAGCCCGGCGGCGCATACTACGTCGTCTAGGTTCAACTTGGAGACCCTCCGCTTCTGCTGGGCCACGGGCTCAGCCGGGTTCGGGACGCCCACGTTCTGAAGTCTTGGCGACGACGGCTGTGGCGGGTCCGGCCGGTGGAACGGACCGGTTTCCTTGCTTGCTCGGTACCCGGACGCTTCGACGTCCTTCTCCGGCTCCCGTTTCTCGGTGTCCGGCTGGTAATGTCCTTCTGTTTCCTGAGAAGAGACAAAGATGTGATTATGTTTTCTATATTTGTAAGGATGAAAATTAAGCTTCTGACCACTTTGGTCGCACTCTCTCTTTTTTTTTTTTCGTTTATAACTAATTGATATCTAAATTTTATTAGATAATAATATTTTCAAACTAATATTAACAAAAAAAATCACTCGTCTTACTTGGGTATTGCCATGAGGGCCATGGGGTTCGGGTTCAGCCTCGCGCGATCGTTCCTCGGAGAATACCTCCGGGTCACCTGGACGACCGGTCGTTGCGGAGAATGCCAAGGCGCCCTCTCGCTGGCGGATTAGATTCCGTGTTGGGTATAAATATCTCCTAAGTGAGATTAGTGCTCCTCTTGGTTGCTTCATTTTCGATTCCCTTGAAAGTCCAGTACTTGATCTCGTTGATTTAATTATTGTCGCGGCTTGGAAGAGGGAGAGAACGTTCCCGATGGTTCGGGAAAGTGCGACACGTGTCCTAGAAGTGCTCGCGTGTCGCTATAGTGAGGCACCTGGAAGCATGAAGAAGCTTGGCGCTGACGTGGAGGTGAATAGAGTTTGGTGGGCCTAGATCCGGTTTGGGCCTGCTCCCACTTGTTCGTTCGTTCCAGAGCAGATTTGGCTTTCCGGAAAGAATAATTTTGATTATATACTCCTGGATGATCAACGGCTACTGACTATCGATGGTTTGATCCGACGGCTGTGATTCGTCCTCTTTTCATTTTGGCGTGGGTCCCCGGGTCGTTTTGATTTCAGAGGGAGTCCAATTGTTTTCTTCCTTTGGGTTTTTGGAGCTTATGCTGTGCTGTGCTTTGTTTATTTTTTATTTTTTAGAGTGCAAGGAAATTTGATCAATCAGCTTACCACATCAGAATTTATTAGTTAATGACGGAAAGCTAATTTTGGTTTTAAGGTGATTCATTAATAACAATAATTATCGGATAATTCTGGTTTTAATGCTAGCAGATTATTTATCTTATTTAGGCAGGGAAATTAATTATTTTTAAATCTAAATATTTTAGACCCCAACAATGCGAGTGATTGAATAATCCTGGACTCCCTGTATATTTATAACGTATTATGCATTTTTACTAGAAACCCTTTGGCATTGATTTCATTTTCCTGGTTGAGCCTAATATTTGGTCCTATTTAAAAGTAGACAAAATTTCTTCTTAATTCTATCAACTTGCCTCGTACTAGACTATATTTAAAGATTCAGGCTAATCTCAATTTTAAAATTTTGGAGAGTTCCTGGTCAGGATGGAACTGAAGGAAAGAAAATCAAGAGTTGGATCAAAGTAACTAAAACCTCCTTCGTTCTTTCGTTTAAAGACCACAAAGTTGGATATAATTATGGCCTTATGGGCTTTCTTTATGTGACGTCCAGTGGGCCGTGATGCAGTAGCAATTGAAGATTTCTATTCATGGGCCGGCCGCCAAAACATAGTACATTTAGGATAAGGTATGTACAATTACTTATTTTAACCGGAAAAATCGTTCTGCTTATCAAGATATCAGGTAGTTTATATCGAAATTGTTCTTGAAGCGAAATTAGGTTTGGTCAGGTTGAATTAATTATTTATTCGGTGATCTGATTAGATTAGGTCCTATGGATAGTCTCATTATCCACAAACACCGTACACTTTTTTTTTCCTGAATGATTAATCACGCAAGGCAACTTAATTGATTCAATAATTCCTTTCTTATTTCCCTCCTCACTTAGATTTCCCTTCGATCTATATTTAATATTTATTGTGATTTTTTTAATCAAGTAGCCACATTGCAATGATAAAAACAAATACATATACAATGAATTTACATATACGCTACTCATAATACAACATATGTAGTTATATTGCAGAAACGTTTGAATCCATGACTATGAGATGCGTAAATAAAAAAAATAGTTATTCGTCAATTTGAGTTATTTGAAATATAACAAATAGTAAATATTTATTAGTTAAATGAACCATGTTGCAAAATTCAACTATAACCTGATTTACTTGTCTGAGCTATGATAATGTATCCAAATATCAGCTCAATTGAAAAAGTTATATTTAATAATTTCCTATTCTTTTTTATTTGAAAGGCAATAGTTTGCTACCCCACAACTCCCTCCGGTGTCCAAATTGTTCAAACTTCAACCACGAAAAAATAAAAAATAAAAAGGGAAAATAACATCTAAGACTAAAACAATAGATGAGTTTACAACATAGACATCAACCTATTTCAATGATGTCCCAAAATCTGCAACATCAAATGAAATCATGCCTAAAAGTACGTAAAGATTCTCGTACAAAACATGGAACACAACTTATATTAGGGTACGAATTCCCTAATTTTCAGTCTCTTGTCTCGCTTAATACAGCCAATCTACGTATGTCTCTGCGTGTTTTGGCCATCGAAGGCAAGCTTAACTGATTAATTTTGGGGAGATCAAGTGGTTAATTATCATCATTCACCTCGTGTTTTGGCCATTTCTGGCCATGTGGGTCACACGTTGATCCCTCATTTGCGCGTAGAAGCTTGCAATGAACGCGTCAGCCTTAGAATCGATCATATCGTCTCCCTTTTTATCGTCGTAATATGTCTCCTCTTCGTCTTCCTCCTCCTCCTCCTCCTCCTCGTCGAGCTCGCTCTCCTTCCGGATCAGCTGTAGGAGGTCGTTGGCAGACGCATATCGGCTCGAGGTGGAGGCCGGTGGCGACGCACATGACGTGTAAACCTCGAACGGCTCGGGCTCGGGAACTGGTAGAGCGGATCGAGGAGAAGAAGGCCGGTCGCTTTGAAGATGCAAGGGGCGCATAGATCCAACAACGTTCCTCAGTGCGGAGGCAGCCTGGACCTGCGTTGACTTTGACTTCCCGGTTCCGAACTTGAACATGTGCATGGCCACCCTGAAGAAGTTCATTAGACCGGCACGTTTTTTCTGCTTAGGCAATATTCCATCGCTCTTTGAATAATCTCTCATGGAGACGATGGCTGAATCTTGCATTTTTTTCCGACGAAAAACAGAAAAACAAAGATCCGAATTTATTTTTCGAATATCAGATGATATCAACCAAAAATTCCCGTCCCCACAGAAAGCAGGGCGGTAGGAAGAAACTTGGTGAGAGAGTTTAATGTTTGTACGGAGATTGCGAGTCTTTTATATTTCAAGGATGGACACTATATTTGTAGCGTTTTGTGTTTACGGTGGCCATCGCGATATATTCTGAGGTTCACTAATTGCAAGCGCCTCGGACACGAATATTGTCCCTTTTTTTCTGAAGTTTTTTTTAATCATTACACTTGGCTTAAAATTGTCTTTGTTTTAGAATATGGACAATTATGAAGTATGTAAAATTTCATTTTTACTTTTAACCCATTTCTATAATTTCCGGTTAGAGTTTAGACACCTAAAAACATGCAATATGGACTCTCGTATAAGAAAATACATTTTGTTCCCGACATCGAAGACATGAGTTCATGAAATCTTTAGAGGAGTTCTCCACGTTGACTTGTTCTTTTTCAGTTTGTCATGTGATTTGTGTTTGGAGAAGCGAGACAAGGCTCGTGATCCAAATGCTTTATGGTAATTAGACTTGATAGCCACGTATTGTATGTTTCTTCCCTCAAAATATATTAGTTCACGAGAAATTCTAGAAAAAATAATTCTTGCACATCGAAGTCCCCAACGGACAATATGCTTCGGCTAACAAAATCCAGTAACAATTATTTTTCATGTTTTCATGAATTGCGGTTACAAAGGGGCTTAAGTTATATCCTAATTCCTAAACACTAAACGCAAATGCCTCTCCTTCAGCTCTCTGCGTACCATGGGTTCACTTGCACCATTACCACCCCGAGTTTGCAGAAACTAGCTTCTATCTTCTCCTGCATCAAAAGCAGGGGGGTCATGTAGCATGTATGCAACTACGATCGAGCATTTTGAAGATAGAAGCGCAACCAATTTGTACCTTGTAAACAACAAATTCATCAGATCATATTCCATTCTGATGAGTGGTAAGATGCGATTCCAGCTTTTTCGTTGCTGCCAGTATAAAACCTGAAAGAGCAACGGCAAGGAGAAAGAACGGAAGACTATGAGATTGCTCGAGAGGAAATCATGTGAATAATGTCCAATACTAATCTAATAATACAAGGGAAATAACTTCCAGAAGCTCTTTATTGTTGTTATTTGCAATGTTGGGCAGGAGTTTTCCACATAGGACATGTAGGCGAAGCATATCCCAAGAATAAAAGCTCAGGAAAATAGTCTAAGCCATCAGTCATAAGTACCTAAAAATGGAGCTGACGGCCGTCCAGGGCGTGATTTAAACTCGGGATGAAATTGCACACCAATGTAGAATGGATGACGAGGGAGCTCCAAAATCTGTGCAACGAGAAAAACAAATGCCAATGAATTCAGTTGATAGGTAAATTATTATAACCATCAACCTCCCACATGCCAAGAAGACATTGCCATAAAGGAAAATACGATAATCTACTAAATGGAAGTCTGACCTCCATACGCCTTCCAGTTTCATCTTTCCCAACAAACTTCAAGCCAGCTTCTTCAAGGACAGCAACCTTCTCAGGATTTACCTGCTCCACAGAATGACAAAAGCCAACCCACAATGACGTGTAATATAGGAAAACCAGGTCGGTTAGCCACTTCAAGTAACAAGTAAAAGTTTCCAACTAACCTCGTATCTATGTCGATGTCGTTCCTCTGCAAACGGATTATTACCGTACCTAGAATTTAATTAAAGTTGGGATTTTGATATGCGAATAAGAAAAAGCTCCGCATTGTCTCAGAAAATGTAATTTGCTCCAACTTTGACATCAGCAGATGGAAATTCAAAAAAGATGTTGGTTTAGAAAGCCAAAAAAATTTATCAACAGTTATGGTGCATAATGGATTTCTAACTATCGAAATTCACTTTCTTCTGATGTAGCTTCAAAGCATTCATTCCTTGTATATGTTTAATATGCTTGATACATAAACAACCCTAACAGAAAGCGTGTGCGTGTGTGTGTGTTTATAAGCATCACGCTTGAGGATGTTAAACCAATCATTCTACTGAATACAAGCTTTTTTCAAGTGTATAAATTGAAGGCTAACAAGAACAGGCACATCGCCCAATAAGCACAGGACGTATGCAATAAGATACAGAAGAAAACTATCTTCATCTTTCTTGAGAGATATTTGAAATATCCAAGAAGAGGTACGCAAATCTACTTACAGCTTAGCTGTGATACAATCAGAAGTCTGAAAGATTGTCTTTCGAGATCCTAATCTCATTGTGCTCCCCATGTGCGTCCTTGAACCCTGCATTAAAAAGAAGACAGTAATGACATCGATTGATGGAAAATTGCAAGTGACACTGCTATAGCATACCTCTGGCATGAAGATTACAAAAGGATCAGGTGTTTCTTTGTCAAATTCAGTACTGTTTGCACTTTTCGACCCCAAAACCTAAAGACAAATGATTAGAGAAGAGTTAGAGGTGTCAAAAATAAGGAAAAAAGATCACCATGTCACTTACTGATCTTGCAAATTCGATCACAGAGATCTGCATCCCCAAGCAAATTCCAAGATAAGGAACATTATTTTCTCTAGCATACTTGGCAGCCAATATCATTCCGTTCACACCACGATCCCCAAAACCTCCTGGAACCAGCACACATGCAGCATTCTGCAGGGAAAACGTGGGCATTGATTGAGGATCATCTGAAAAACTATGAAATTTAAGGGGAGAAAGGATGCATGTCAAGGCAACTCTTAGATTTTATCTAATATATTTTCCTGCCTGCAATAAGAGCCAGACATAAGTTTGATTGTACGAGTTGTATTCGCAAATGACAATTCCTCGACAGGATTAATCTCGACACAAGAGATCTCCAGTGGAATTTCATCCCAAAAAAAGTTCCCCATGGAAGTTCTTTTTGCAAAAAAAAGCTAGGAATTAATTAGAAGACACCACGACGTACGCCCACATACTTCAAAAGGACCTATCACACAAAATCTAACTCACCACTAACCTCGCCCCTATACCAGAAAGACAAAAGTCTATATCACCTATCTACGAAGTCCGACATCAGGGAATCTTTACTGTCAAATATATTTTCCCCTCCTATTCCTCTCCCCAAAAGCATTGCTTCTTCTCAATGGAACTATGGAAGAGTCACCACATATAAGAAACAAAACTAAACAATGAGGAAAAGAATATAAAAATTGGTTATCAATCTCACCCTCAATGTCTCCCACGCGGTGGCATGAGCTGCTGGTGTCTGGAACAAGTATACAAATGTTCAGAAATCTGATCATTCAATGCAATACTGCTATGGATACACCAATAAAACTATGAGTCATTACTGTTTTTGCACTTTCGTCTTCAAGATCAGAAGCTGCAATCCAATCAATGGATGGCTTCAACGAACATGCAACGCATGCGTGTAGAAGAGCCTGAAGATACAGAAAACATATGAATAAATCCTTAATGAAAACGGAAGCATTCTGCATTAAGGAAAAGGCAATATTCATAAACGCAATGGTTGGGAAGTAGTAAGACTTATTATCACAATTCGACTGGAAGCATGGAGTACACAGACCTAAATCATTGAGAATTTGAGACAACTTATGCGTGTCATATGACGGTGTTTCAGTGAAGGGGTGCATCTATTGTAGGAGAAAATGCTTAAAAGACTTAACAGGTCTAGATCAAACCAGAATGCTACTCTTAAATAAGCACTCACAGCAGACCTGGAAGGTAACGTTTACGAATATTTCTCACTAGCCATATCAATCAATTTTAATGGAAACCTTTTTCATTAGATGAATCAGTTTGAATGTCAACCATAAATGAATGGTAAGAAAATTCGAACTGGTAGCGCACCTTGACAACAGATAGATATGAATCTGTCAAGCCCACGTATTTTCCAACCATTGCTATCCTCACCTGCCACATATCATAAATTCTCGTCTTGGGAAATGGAAAAGAGAAAAAAATAAAGAGTAGAAGAGCACGCTGAGCCATTTGGCAATTTTACAGAAATACTAACAGATTGACTGATGTTATCATAAGTTTCAGCCATCTTGGTCCAATCTCGTAAATCAGGAGGCGTAGCAATGCTGAAAGAACAAATGAGTATTGCACAGGTAGCCATTAACCATCTTAATTCAGCATATTGTTCAATAAATATACTCCAAAGAAAAGTTCTGACAATCACATAAAAATACCTCTGCCCACTTCAAGGAAATACCTTGATTTACCAAATTAAAAGAATGAACAGCTATATACTAAAAATATATGCAATCATTTTTTCGCTCCACTAAAAGAAAATTCTGTGGCAACTCTCCGTACATAAACAACTTCAATCTATATAAATCTTGAGTGAAGAAAAGGAGATTCAATCAACCTGATTAAATTTAGCTGTTCCAGAATGGCACGATGAGCATTTTGATTCTGAGTAAGAGAATATCAAAGAAAATTAATGACATTTCTTTTATCAAATGACGAAATTTTTAAGGCAAAAGAATATAAAGAACTGAAGTAACCCACCCTCAGTAACAGCGGTACATGCCAAATGTTTGGAACATCATGGATATTGATGATATTGGCAGCCTGGTGCAACACAGTTAAAATCTCCACAGGACCACATATCAAGACATAATTACGACTCACGTAGACAGAAAGCCAAATCCATTCCAACTTACCGGAACATGGCAAAACTGTGAAAGCTTTTCTTTTGTATTATCCAGCAATGGCTGCAGGCCGAGTAAGATAAGTCATTGTGTGCTATCGTGTTCTATCCAAACAGTGGATGTATGCAAAGTGCAATACATTAGTGGAGAATAAATCCAAGCCAAAGAAACTCAAGCATGAACTAATTCCAGCAGAATTGAGTTCCCAAGAGAATTCATTTACCTGAGCAGAACGGCATGCCAAAAGATGTGGGGTCAAGCCTAATGCTCGCAACTCCCTGACACTGTGTTGAGTAGGCTTTGTTTTCTGCATGCAAATTATCGAAGTTAAGATATCCAATTCAAACTGGACCAAAATTGGCTTTGAAACTGGCAATATGAAACAATGATGTCACACAATTATGATAAATTTAAATACAAGAAACGTATGGTATTACTTGCTCTCCCACAACGCCAAGTACTGGTATTAGGCTAACATGAATCAGGCAGAAGTTATCCTGCCCTGCACAAGAAGCATAGTGGAGTGACTCACTCAAATGAGGATACCAGTTTCAAAATGAGAGAAGCATTGACTGCAACACGAGGGAAAAAATGAACGGAAAAGCTGATTTGTCAAGTACACAGTGAAGCCGTTATCATACCAACATTGAAAGACAATTGCCGTAAAGCTTCAATAAATGGCATCGATTCTATGTCACCTGAAAAGGCCAAAGAACAAAATAAGGGACAATGTAAAAGGAAATGATAGAAGTTCTAGAAGAGAGTGAATGTTTGTTCCACTGAGCTCATACCCACAGTTCCTCCTAACTCTATCACACATACATCTGCAGGAACCTCCTGTCCATCCACAGAAGTGGATGAAACTCGTTGAATCCAGTTCTTGATAGCATCAGTTACGTGAGGTACCACCTGAATTTTTCATCCCAAACTGAATAATCAGAAAAACTCGGAGCCTCGTCACAGTATACTACTAGTGGAATAAGAAAACTAGAGAATCTTAAATTCCCGTAGTGTGAAAAACAAACAAAACATGACACCTGAACAGTCTTCCCAAGATAATCGCCTCTCCTTTCCTTTTCAATGACCGACTGGAGCAACAACACCGAATAACAAGAAAAGAAAAAAAAGCACGCCTTAGTATACACAAACCCATCATATATGTGATCAAGCAGTAACGACGCTCTCCGATTACCTGATAAATCTTTCCAGTAGTAATGTTGTTGTCTTTGGTAAGCGTAATGTCGAGGAAGCGCTCGTAGTTCCCCAAGTCCAAATCAACCTTTTTTCCCCAAAAAACAAAACAGAGAATAAGTCAAGTAGCAGATTCTTGTCCTATGCATCAAATGTAAGCTACTCAACAGCAGCAAGCAGCCCCTTAGTCAACTAGATAAATAAGCCAATATAATCTTTTTTAAAGCAAAAATCGACCAAAAAAAAAAGAGGTACCTCGCCACCGTCATCGAGAACAAAAACCTCCCCGTGCTCGAAAGGGGACATGGTGCCGGCGTCGGTGTTCAGGTAAGGATCTAAGGGGAACAACCAAAAACGACGCCGTGAGTTACTCTCAAAATTAATTAATTAACAAATAAATAAAAAGAAAAAGGAGAAATGTAAAAAAGTAAGCGAACCGATTTTGATAGAGGTGACTCGGAGGCCACAGGCTTTGAGGGCGACGCCGACGCTACTGGCGGTGACTCCCTTCCCGAGGCCGCTAACGACGCCGCCGGTCACCACCACGTACTTCATTGGTCGGTCCTTATCGGTGGCCGGGGTTTGGGCGGCGGCGGCGGCTTCCATGTGCATGCGGGGTGTTTGTGAAAATGTCCGAGAGGGAACAAACAAGCGGCCGCTACTTTTGC
Source organism: Hypericum perforatum (assembly GCA_012979155.1). NCBI lineage: Eukaryota > Viridiplantae > Streptophyta > Magnoliopsida > Malpighiales > Hypericaceae > Hypericum > Hypericum perforatum. The sequence goes on along the minus strand of SOPF01028971.1, from coordinate 42,575 downwards.
TTCTTACAGTAGTAGTTGGTATTAGGAAGCCTTTTTTAGTCCCAAATCTTGTTAACAAACACACGACCGGGCAACGGCTGTGGACTGAGCTCCAAGTCTTACCTAGTATTGCGTATTTATACATTTTTTTTCCTTTTCCTTCCTCTCTCTCTCTCTCTTCTTTTCGCGTTTTTACCTTTTTATGGTCTTTTCTTATCTTACCTGATTTTTCCTTATTCCTTTGAATTAGAAAATTTGTATTTACACCTCAAATATTACATAAGTACTATTCTCACATTTTAAAATTCAAAATTTACCACAAAATATATTGATTCTACTCTACGGTAACAAAAAAAAAAGTAACTCTATCCACCCTATCAAAATAACAGAAAATACTATTTAAATCTTGGTAGATGAAGGTTGTTGCATTTTATAATCCTATTCAGACTGGAGAGTAGTTTTCAAGCAAAAGCTTAATCAAATGTTCTTTTTTTTTTTTTGTGAGACCTTCAGGTAGATGTCCACCAATAATTGGGGCACCTGCCAAATCCATTCACAATTTACAATATTTCAATGGGAAGATTCCCTATGCAGTTGATGACTGCCTTCATTTCATTTTCATTACGGAAGCGTAGTCAATGACTTATTATATTCTTTAAAAAAGTTAGATTTTTAGTTTAAATCATTTCAACGGAATTAAATAATTTTTGGAATAAATTTATCACTTTCTAATGGTTGTATGTATCTGGATTAGTTAACTCAATATGTTCAGATAAAAATATAGTTGTGAAATAAATTCAGGGGCGTAGTCAGAAAATTTGCTGAGCGGAGACAATATAAAAAATGTCTAAATTCTTATTAAATTTTGGTTTAATTTATAGATAGATTGATTTTTTAATGGGGTCAATTTCTAATTTTAATGGAAACATATACTAAATATATACCTAATTATCAAAGAAAAAAAAATTAAGTGGGGGCACTCATCTCCATGTAGCTACGCCCTTAGAAATAATTCAAGGATAATTTTATAGACCGAATATTAGTCCAGGTTTATATTCTGGTTATTTTCATCAAAATGTATTTTATATGCCAAGAACAGATGAGAAGTACTGAGGAGTCTCTTACAAAAAAAACAGTGTCCTCTCTCAATAGAAATTGATAGATAACGGAAGTACCAAACTTTTTGCTTAGTAGGACAGATATATCTTCACTCTTAACTTTTTTCCCTTTTCCTCTATTTATTTTTCTGGTATCAAGTTTATGCGAACCCTGGTCTGGTCAATAAAATGCATATTCCTTAAATATCCGGTTTTTTTCGTGGATCTGCCTACTCTTTGTTCATGCGAGCGGCCGACTGCCTGCCTGGTTAATTTATGGTAATTTTTGAACACCTAACTAACATCTTGTCGGGGATGTTTGAGGTTTTCTTAATCTCTATAATCCATAATTTTGTACTGTCAAACCTTATTTGGAGAACAATTTTTTAATAATTTATTTTTCTTTAGAAAAATTTAAACTAAACAATAATACCAATTACTGTAGGTTTTCGGGATACTCGATTGCAAAAGCATCAGGTGAGAAAGCAGAATTACATACGGGTACACAATGATGCTCCAAATCCATTTGTTATAAGTGCATCCAAAGCCATTGAAAAAGCTTTTTAGAAATATTCCCCGAAGAACTGATTGATGCGTGAGGTAACTTCAGATTTTTCTAATAATTTCATTATCTTAATTTTCAGATTTTTTAATTAGTTTTTTCTTTAAGTTTCAGAGTGGAATTATTGTTAGTATTTTATATTCGCTTCCAAAGATTTGTTTTTGGACAAAACTAGCGTTCAAACTCATCTTAGGGCTCGCATGTATGCATATTTGCTCTAAGTTGCATGTAAATTAGATTTCAGAACTGGAGAGACGCGAGCAAACGCTTCGGGAACTAGCAGATCGAAGAAATACAGATGATGATGATGATGAAGATAATGATGATGAACTTTAGGAGCTAATGATGACGATATCTCACTCTTTGGCCATTTACAACTTCTCCAATGAGATAACTTTTAAAGCCTCCGTCCTCTTGTATTATATGGGAGGCTTCCTTGGACACAATAAGAACCATTTCGATACCCATATTGAAGGTCCGCATCATTTCAGCGTCCTCCACTCTTCGAGCCTGATTAAAAAAAAAAAACCGTTATGGAAATTAAAGCTTGTAATATTTTTTCATATTTTTAGTCGGCGTGCAAAAAGAAAAACGATCATGTCATAGTCTAGATAGTAAGTGAGGTGAACATTTTAACCCGGTCATCCGGAATGGGCCGTATGTCTAAAAGATTTCAAACTACAGAGACCAAATTACCAAATTAAAATCACACGACCCCGACGCGAAATCAGTCAAACCACAAGAAAGGTAAAGTGTAATTTTCCCAATTCTATTTGGATACTCAGTTTTTCTGAAAAATAAGAATATTGATTTCAATCTATATGACTTTATGTGATTTTGTTAAGATAATATTACAATATATACACACACACACTAATTACTAAACTTAAAAGCAGATGTCAAATTCTCCTTCAATGGTTTTAGTTGGATCAAACTTTCTTCTTCTTCTTTATCTTTCATGTTCTTCTACATCATTCAATGCTCATCTACCTTTGATTGCTATGAGTAGCGAGTAATCTTCTTATATGTTTTATTCAACTAAGCCTCGTGTTGGTTTTCCAAGTTGGAGGATTCCGCGTAGTACATCCATTCATGTGCATTCTGGTTTTCTATATCCAGCGTAGCTAACAAGTTGAATGAAGTGATAAAGAGAGCAAGTTGGATGAAGTGATAAAGAGAGTTGAAAACTATTAACCAGTCTAAATAAGGCAAAGGATCAGTAAAATGCCAAAGGCATGCTCCTACAACGCCTTTGATTGGAAACTATGTCTACACATCTTCTGTATGAAATGTAAGGCTTTGCTCCAATGAAGTACACTCGGACTGTTTCAGCTGATCCTAGGAAGTAAAAACTCGAACACGGGACAGTTAAAAAGAGGAGCCAGGTTTATGCTGAGGCAAAAGACGAGATGATGTTCTTCTTGAGGGTGAATTCGTCTGCCTTCGCAGGGCTGATGGACTGTATAAAACAATAAGGGAAGATTTATGAATAACAGTATCTCGTAAAGTTGGCCACATGCTAAATACAAATGGTAGAACCAAACTGTAGGAAGACAATGGTTCATGAGTTCCATGTTATAAGAGGAACTACCTTCTCTAGCAAACGCTGCAACCGCTCGGTTTCTTTCTTCGCATAATCGGCACCTTTGTCCAAACTGCTTTTGGCAACTTTCAGGTAGATCTTCCCATACCTAAAATTGTAAGGAAATTCAATTACACCTATTGTCGAAACATTGCTTCAACTCCAAGAAGAATTCGTTACTATATGACAGTTAACATGCCACCAGTTCAATAAGTACCTTGCGGCGGAACCTGTGAGTTTCTCAACTTCCTCCTCAATCCGTGAGAAGATCGCTTTCTTCTCCTCGTTACTTGCAGCAACAAACTCCTTCACCAAAACATCTAAACTTTCGACGATACCTGCCTGTTCATGAGAAAGCAAATTGCTAAACACAGAGGCAAAGCATAGAGGAGAGAGTTACAACTGTCTTGGAAGTCACTAACTTTAGAGGTAAGTTGTCCTTTTCCATCGCGACTAGTTCCACACTTTTCATTGATGAAAACTACAAAGTCGTCCAAGTCTCTCCCACCATCATAATCCTCTCCAGCTTTATTGCCTCTTGGGAAGAACTTCAATGTTGGGAATCCGCTTACTCCGTATCTGCACAAGACAAGGACGAGAAATGAGCAAACTAGCTCTTAAAACAGGGAACATGGGAGTGAGATGTGACGTACTTCTCTGCTAGATCTCTATGCTTGTCAGCATCTAGATGGGCAATGACAACACCTTCATCTGACTTAAATACAGTTGCCACCTTCTCATATGTCTGAGAACAATCAGAATAGCTCAAATCATTAAATTCACCAGATAATCAACTATATGCCAGCAATAGTACATTAAATTTATAACGAAAACTATGATCATGAGAGAAGTTATCACATACAGGAGCTAGACTCTTGCAGTGGCCACACCTGAAAAGAAAGAATATAATGGAGTCATGGATTAAAAACGTTCCCAAAAATTTCAAGAAACTCAGATAATAAGTAATATTTGCTGACATGCATACCATGGTGCATAAAACTCCACTAGAACATCCTTGGTTTCATCCAAGACAATCTCATCGAAATTATCAGCAGTTAGAACCACAACACTGGATGGAGCAACAGCTATCTTCACATTGGTTCCTACATCCGAGGAATATCAATTTATCATGATAATTAATAATAGGATGATAGAGAATAAAGATAACACCAAGATGCAAAGCTAAAATACAACTTACCTCCTTCATTATTCGCAAACTCGGTCAAGGCTTCCGCTGTTCGTGGACCTTCATACCTGCCATCATATACAAAGCAATTCTATCACCAAGAACGAACAGAAAAGGCAAAGAAAATCACACCCGACGTTTGCATAGAGATAGATGACAATACTTTTTAGGCTCCAGAGATCCTTTGGGGAACCACTGGATAGTCGGATACCCACTAACTCCGTATTTGCCACACACACTCTTATGCTCATCACAATCCACCTAAAACGATTAAAAGTTTGATGCACAAACGTCGATACTTGTTCACCAATCGCACAGAAAGAACACCAGATTAAAAACAGACCAGAGACGAGAGAGTGTACCTTCCCGATCAGAACAGACTTCGCCTTCTTAAAGCTCGAACCGAGCTTCTCGTACTCCGGAGCGAGCTTCTTACAGTGTCCGCACCTACATCACACCAAAAACAAACGGTTACGCCATTTGGACTTGGCCAATCCTAAAGAAACTGCTCCGGTCAAAGACGACAACCAGACAAAGTCAACATTTGCTCAAACACGGATTCATATTCGAATAACACCATTCGAGACCGATCGGACGGCACTTAACCCCTAAAACCACGCTCCAGCAGCAAATCAACGGCTAAGATTGAATAAAATCCGACGGGCCAAAGAGAGGGAGAGGTTTGTTTACCAGGGAGCGTAGAACTCGACGAGGGCGCCTCTGTCCTGGCCGACCTCCTTCTCGAAGTTCTCCTCCGTCAACACTACGACGTCGTCCGCTGCCGCCGATACGGCCACTATCGCCAGAGTAGCTAGGGCCGCCCAGATCTGATAATTCTTCCTCATCGTTTATCTTTAATATCTTAAGGAATTATAAATAAATATCTTAAATGGGGAAAATGTGGACTTGTACTTGGTAGTTACGAGCCTGCCTTTTATACTGAGGAAGGGGACGAGGAGACAGGGAGATGCTTGCTTTTGAAGGATATTAAATGACGTTTATGCCCTTCCTTGCTGAGGAGTTCTTCTCCGTGGAGTGGCTTATGTGGCAGGTTCCGATTCGTCTGAATGATGAGTATTGTGTTCTTGCCCGCCGAGGTCCATGCCACGAATTACAGCTGACGTGGCGGGATATGAGAGGTCCAGACTCGAGCGAAAGCAAAAAGTTGGAGTCCTTTTACTGGCAGAATAAAAAAAAAAAACAACTTGTTTATTTTGTTTCGTAACTTTCGTTGGCTTTATTACATGATTTACATCTTTGAGACTTTGACTAGCATTGTAAGTTTAAAAATTGGCCAAAATGAGCCGAGCCAAGAGGCAATCAAGGGTAGATTTTTTTTTTGGTCAAGAATCAAGGGGAGATTTGATAATGAATTAAATTGGTTTTGTTCTAATTGAAATTATTTTATGGCTTGATAAAGTAAAGACAATATTTGGATCATTGATTTTTTCTTAAAATTTAGAGAAAATGAATACTCTACAACTCACCCATACTTTTTTTGGGTAGAAATCGAGCTGTAAATTTTGCTCTAATTTTTATTAAATCACTTATTAAGAGAGATCGAGATAAACTAACAACCTTTAAGTCATCTAAATACACATCTATGCATAAATCATAAAATATCTACTTAACATACAACATTATAACCAATAGTCCAAACATATCAGACAGGCAATCCAACTAACAAAGTTGATATTAATAAAATAATCTACCATTGCACGTAAGACTCACAATAGACTTGTCCAATTTTGTGGAGAAACAATTTCTAAAATGTTTCGTACAAATGGTAACAAACTAATTTGTTCCCAGCCTTTCTCAAGGCTACCTACAACATTGCAAAGTTGGTAAACCTGTTATATTTCATTTATGTCATCCTCGTGTCAACCTATATGGTGCAAGAAGATCAATCTTGTAGGAAAATGAAGCAGGCGATCCCTGAAATGTCACAATAAAAAACATCCACGAACTTACTTTTGTAATATACGTTTAGACTAATTCTCGCGCTTCTTCCTAAAAATGGCATCCGTTGCATCCTCGTGTTTCCTGTGAAGCCCCTCCAAATATGAATCGCAAATTGTACAAATTTCAGAAATTCTCTGGAGTGAATACGCAAGTAGTCATATTTCAGGGACATTAATTGGACTGAATACTAGTTGCGCTAATGGTAGAACTAATAAAAATTCAGATTCATGTGCGTTTAAAAAACAGTTTCGAGATCCGTACCAAAATTTAGATATACGAAACTATCTACATCCACTAATTTTTTATCTGGATATATCTGTATATCTAAATTATTTGTCACCCCTGATAAGAATCCAGAGACCTTACCATTTGCTAGACAATGCAGCAGAAGAATATACTAGATAATATACAACATGGTTACAATTATTGGTATCCTCAACAATTCTTGTACCGCTTTTCAACAAAAAAAAAAGGACAATTCATGTACCGTATATGTAAAAAGCCTTTACTCTTGACAAGGCCCATTTTCTTGTCCTAAACAAGCCCAAAACAGAATCCGAAAGCCCGAAACCCAATAAGGACACGTGTGTTTCAAGGAGTCTGTCTTCAGAAAAGATTGGTAGACCTGTAACTAATTGTTTAATTTCATTTTTCCAGCCACATACTTTGGAGCCAAAACACGTGTTGCTTATAAAATTATTTCCCCTTTTTTTTAACGCGAAATACCGATTGCATTAAAAGTTGGTTATTTTTTGCGGGATTATGAAAAGTAATCTTCTTTGTTTTTGAATAAATTATTAAAAGTTATCTTAGTCACATGGATACACAACTATTTCATGGCTCAATATATGGAGGAGTAATTAGGTGTCAACTGGACCATCAAATTAAATCGACCATCGAGCGAACAATTACAATGATTAACTTAATTGATGATGGTGGCCTCTTCTATTGGTAGATTATTCGTAGCGGGGAGCTAGCTTTTTAGACGGCCAAAGTCACTCTTTTCTCTCTTTATTTACGCAAGTAAACTACTGAATAGCCGCTAAATGAAATTTAGATGTAACCATTATAATTTTTTAAAAGGTAATGGGCAGTGTAGTCCTGGAACATAACATATACAATTCGAGTGTCAACTCAATGAGTATCATCGCTCATGACTGTATACAAATCAAAGTGTCGGTGTTTAAATCAGTCAATTTTAAATAGAACATAAACGAAAATTTAGAAGCAAAAGAAATGTTTGGAATTTTAAGTTGTCAACAGATGAATTAACACCCATCGTAAAAGGGGCAAGTTGATTATTATCATTATTACGAAATGTGATACAAAACAACTAGGGCAAGTTAAGAAAGAAGCCAAGCAACCGTCGCATTCTGCTTCCCGGTGTCAGGCTCCACGACGTCGTTAGTCCTCTTGCTCTCCACTTCATCCTTCTCCCACCAAAATTTAGACAAGGACTTGTTGTCCCCTCTCTCGTCCCATATGTCCTGGTCGCGGACGACGTCGTCCCATGTCCAGTTTCCCACCCCGCATTCTCCGACACGTGTCGATAGTATCGGGGAGCTCGAGTACATCACTTCACCACCACAACCATCAATTATAATACTGTCCGAACCCAAGTTACCTCCCAGCAGATCCTCGAAACTGTCACTTAGTGTATAATCATCAGACAAGTGGCCAATGGAGCTACTCTCCTTCACCACATTTTGCTCCTGATCAATTATATCATTTTTTCCCAAAACACTTGACATGGTTTCTTTCTCCTGGGGTGGTGTTTGTGGTAGTGGAGCTTGGTCCTTGGGCGGGTTGGGTGATTTCCTTTTTCTGGCTAGGAGAGATTTGGGTTTCTTGTTGGCCCACCTTCCTAGCTTTCCAACTTGACCGTTCTTTGTAGAATTTGAGCCGGCTTTTGGTGTCTCCGTGGCTGGCGAGGAAGAATTTCCCACGTCGTATGATGATGGCCTTTTGAATGTGTGGATTTTCTTGATTAAATGGGAATTCCAATAATTTTTAATTTCGTTGTCGGTTCTTCCCGGCAGATGACCTGCAATCACAGACCACCTGTGGCGATATTGGATAAAGGATGAGATGAAAATTTTGGAATTATACTTCATGATCGGTTTCAAATTTTTAAAGAATAAAAATATAAGTGTACATATGTTCATGAATGATAGTATGTTTAATTGCTTTAACCAAGTTTGGTTGCTATATAAAAAATACACTAATTCTGAAATTTACAAGCTAGTAACAGTACTTCATCATGCAGAACAAGACGTAGACATATGCTACATTGCACTAATGCTGTAATATATTTTGTCCTATAAGGTTATGGTGGAAATAATGTATATATCAACTAACAAGTTAAATATATTAAAAGTACTACTGTACGTTACTGTACAACGTACAGTTAGTTATCAAAGAGTTAACATGGCAGTAGGAACCAATTATTAATTAGTAAAACTATCGAGAGCACATAAAATTACATACTAATTACAGACTGATAGCCACCGAGTTAAATCCCTAGTTAGTAGGGACTTGGGAGGCCTGGGCGATTTACAACAAATTTTGGTCCCCATTTATTAAAAGCGATAACAATCAATAACCACAATTTTGTCGCCTCAATTTTGGCGATAGCGGTACGCAGCCCTAGTGGTCGCATCAAAATCAATTATTACATTTGGCGTCGGTCACAAAATAGTGTGCAATACATCAATGTGCTACCATTTCCTCCTACCCACGATATCATATAGTACCAATTTTTTTCATAACGTGCGTTATTATACTGACATAGGCAAGGCGAGAACCGTTATCCTACTAGTTGGTCCTAGTAATAAAATAATTCAACTTTTTTAAATATTGTAAATTGAAAATACATCAATATCTTAGATATTTTGATAGCATTACACTTTAAATATTAGAGGTTCAAAAAATTTGGAAAACTAATTGAAATGATTGACAAAACACAAATAGGATACTTTCCTCTTCTTTTTTTCTTTCATTTCAAATATGATTTAGTTTTTAACTATGTAATTTTTTGGTCATGCGATTTCAAATATAATACTAAAAACGTGTTGCTTTCGATACCTTTTATACCATCCAAGTTGTACAAGACTAATCAGAAAAAAAATACGTGTTTAACTCCTCGTGGGTAATCTGATTGGGATAGGCAGTCCGATGTAAGAGTATAATTTCGGTTATTTTAACACTAAATCATAGTTAAACACAAAAACAAAGAATTTTATATGAAATAATCTGCGGTCGCGAAAAGAACTGATTCACCCAAGTGCAATCAATTCAATTCCTTCATAATCATTAACAGGAAGATGGGTTAGTACAGAGTACGTAGTCCCATTTCAAAAAATCGTGTTTCTATTTATTGATTTTTCGAGAACTTGCTAAAGCGAATAGAAGTAGGAGAGAATTATGAGTCAGAAGATATAGGATCCGATTCATATCTTCTTATAACTATAAAAATCATTTTCTATATTTCGGGTTTATCTACAAAAATCACTGGCACTTCACTAAATTAAAAGGAATGTAACAAGTCAAAAGAACCTACCATTTAAACTACAATAAAAAGAAGGGAGAAGATGGGCTACTAAAGTATGTTAGTTACACCTTATTTAACGAGTTGGAGAAAAGAAACAAATTTTAGTAAAATTGGCCAAAAAATATTTAGTCATATTCACCCATTTTATTAAAATAATAATACTCACCGATTCCCCAAAGAAGAATGCAGCTTGATGATAATATTTTCCTCCTCCGGTGATATATTCCCCCTCTTCAAGTCAGCTCTAAGGTAGTTGATCCATCTTAGCCTGCAACTCTTCCCACATCGAAGAAGTCCTACATGTAACATATGCACAAAATGTCTCACTGCCGGTAGAAAGGGAGCTTAAATTTTTCTCTGTGTTAAAATGTAAGAAAGATTACCAGCATTCTTGGGCAAAGATCTCCAGGAGCCTTCACCATGTGTCTGAATGTAGTTGGTCAACAGCTCGTCCTCCTCAGCCATCCACCTCCCCCGCTTCAGCCCAACCTTCTCGCAGCAAGGAGCTCTCCCCATTTCCCTTTTCGTCCCTCTTCCTTCTTTCCCTGAGGCCAGGAGTAGAGGGGTAATTTGGGCTGTGCACGATAAATTGTTTGGCAAGTCAGCCAAAGACGAACCTTTTTCTAAGTTGGGAGAGTGACAAGGGCGAAACGTTGTGAATGTGGGTATTAAATATATAGGAGACTTCGACACGCCCAGACACGTCGGGTATTAAATATATTTTTTGTATGAATGAACAATCGTATTAAGGTAGAGACTAAAATATTGAATTTAAATTTTACGAGTACAAAATATAAGATATCCTAACACTAGTTGAAAATAAACAAAATACTATTTTTTAAAGAAAGTGACTTAGTTCTTTTTCATTAAAATATGACATTACAAGACATAGTTTTAGAAATCAAAAACATAGACAGAAAAATAGAAAAATCGACTGAGTGTTTAGATCTACGCCGTGTTAACAATTTAATTAAAGAGTAAAATATTAGAAACTACTTGTAACTTAATAGAATGAACTCAAAGGTCCATCGAACCAGCTCCTGCGTGTGTTGGCTCGTGATCCCACGTCCATCCTCTACTACGCTGTGGTGTAATGCGTGACCCACTTATTATAGTTGACGGGCCCTTCCTTTTATAAAGTTGCAATTGTGGGAATCTCTCTTCTATTCATCGCGTCCATTATTTGTTGTGTGAGTTAACACATGTGGTTAGACCAGGATAATTTTTTTATGTTTAATATTTAGAGTTGAATATTATTAAATCTTATAAACATTTATCATTAAAAACATTTATCATTTTCTTTCGGGACGGTGCCTTAGGTTGAATGGATGATATTTCACTTTGCGACTCGTTGCTCACAGAATATTTCAATTTTCACGACGCCGTCGGGCTGCTCTACGCAGACCTATTCCTATATATTGCTTCTCCGCCTAATTAATTCCGGGACTAATGTTACTAAAATACATTATCATTTGTCTACTTTCACCAGTTGAGAAGAGAAACGATGGAGAGAAAACTGTTTAATATATATTAGAGGTGAAAATAATATTGGTAGAGAGGTAACGATTTATACGGTTGCTAGCCTGCATACTCCATTATGGGAAGAAACTTAAGCTGGGCTACATCCTGGTTTTTTTCTTACAAATAAAATTTTATTTATCCAACAAATTTTTATTTAACGAGCACCAACAGATGTCATAAATATAAAGGTTAATTATTTATAACGAAAATAATAGCCTGTCTAAGAAATAGCTACATCGGGTGTTTGATTACCTCCCAAGACAATTGATACCCGATGAATGGCCACCAGAATTAATTGGTAGCCGCCGCAACTCGCCCTTCTGATGTCTTGAGACGTACGTACTTCCCAAGAAAACTTTTAGGACTGTGCCTTATTTTTTGCTGGTATTCAATGGCACCCATCATGAATCCACTTCTTGGCCTTCAACTTCCTATGTTTTATTTATTAAATAAAACTGTAAAATGAATTACCTTATGCCAAGTCTTACTCGTCAGAAAAAAAATATTCATCTCTTTATTTTTGTTGGCGTAAGAACTATCAGTTTTAAAACCATCATACTTCGACGTTTGCAGGCCAATTTTTTTTAGAGGGGTTGAAAAAAAAAATCATTAACTAAAATGGAATCGTGAGAAAATCAATTCTCTAGGGTTGGTACAAAACCGCAAAAAAAATTGCGGTTTTTGTCTGTCCAAAACCGCATTTTTTTCTGCAGTTTTGGACCAATCCCGCGAAAAAATCTGCGGTTTTGGACATCAGCTTCGAAAAAAAGAGCTCGGCTCAAACTGGGCTTGATGGCTTGGCTCAACTTAATCCAAAACGCTTTGATGGCTTGACTTCCAAAAACGCTGGCATTTTCGGGAAAATGGCTGGGACTGGTTTAATTTTTCTCATTTATATCCCAATAGTATATTTCAATATTTACAAATATAAGATCATAGTTTCAAATTATGTCGTACAAGTATAGATTTAGATCACATCAAAATTCTCAGGAACTTGCAACAAAGATAAGAGTACCAAACATGATTTATAACACTTATTAATGTACCCGAATTTGATAGGAGGCTTCTTCTCCTCTTTCTATAATCTCTTTTTTTTTTCCTTTGATAATATAGGGAAAACCTACCCCTTAACGGGATGTTTAAAAAAAAAATGTACCCGAATTTGATCCTTAAAGTCCATTTGAAGACACTTATTTATGACTTATTTGGGAGATTATTTTATTATAATTAGATAAATTATTTATTATAATTAAATAAATTATTTTATTATAATTGATGAAACAATTTTATTTAATTCATTTTATCTAAAACAGTCCTGATTTATATTACCCGCGTGGACCAAATCCAACCATTTTCTTAATACCCAATTTACAAAATATAGTAAAAAGGTTCCAAAAACTTCTCGAGAAGCAAGATGTACTCACATGTCACCCCACATGTTCATAATTTTTCATGCCGGCGGTAATGATTTATTTTTCTAAAAAGTCTATTAAAATGCACAAAAGAGCAAGTATAATTCTAATTTAAATTAGTTAATTTATTCTAATTTAATTTAATCAGATTCAAACATAGAAATACCAAGAGAAGAACAGGCTGAATAAAGAGTTTCGGCAAGAGGAATATATATCATCAGAATCCAATAAATAAAATAAAATAATCAGTCATTCCTTTTTAATAATAAATGTTGCATGGTGTCAGAAATTAAATTAAATTAAATTAGAATAAATTAACTAATTTAAATTAGAATTAATAATTTTACCAAAAAATATCTAACAATTAATTAACATTATTGCGTTATGAATGAATGATACCTAATTAACCATAACAAACTTGGCTGAGGCCTAAATTGAAATTAATCTATTCAATAAATTTCTGAATAAAATTATTTAATTCTGGAAAACATCTACCCATCCAAATTGGGACACTAACTAAGAATTTATTGCCAACGATGGGTCCAAAATCATTCGAACAAAAAAAATTAAACGGTAAGCAGTTGATTGTATAAAAAATCAATTTGGGAAAAAGCATGAAATAACGCAATCATGTAATTTGGGAAAAAGCTTGAAACTGCATAAAATCATGCGGTATTGTGCATGGCTCATGGTGAGCCGAGCTTTTTTTTCGAAACTGATGTCCGAAACCGCAGATTTTTTTGCGGGATTGGTCCCAAACCACAGAAAAAAATGCGATTTTGGACAGACCAAAACCGCAATTTCTTTTGCGGTTTTGTACCACCCCCAGACAGGAAATTGATTTTCTGACGACCCCATTTTGGTTAATGATTTTTTTTCTAACCCCTCTCAGAAAAATTGGCTACGTTTGCATATCGTCTACATGGGTTAGTCAGACCTCGCTTTAGGGTCCTATTCAACCATGACGCTATAATGTCGAACCATATACATATATACATACAAACATGTTAATGTTTAAAGCGATTCATATCTTAGTCGCTCTTCCTCATTTGTCTCGAAGTCCAAACCTGAACCTTCACATTGAACTTTTCGTCTATTCTCTTATTTTCCTGTGAGATCTAATCTTTTCTTCTTTTTTTTTTTGGGTAAAATAGTTAAGTTGTAAATTGTTATCAATATTAAAAGTTTAGAAAATCTCAGTTTGGTATATCATCTAGTATCATGATACAAAGTGACAAAAAAATCTACAATTATTAAATGTTTGACGTGCTCGTCTGCCCACGCGAATCATGAGTTTGTTTCTCAAGCTCCATCCTTGACGGCTGACTGGCGGCCCTACTAGTTGGGCCCCGCCCATAATTGGTCATTTCTGGAGAAGAAAATGACATGGGCTATTAAAATAAATGAAATATGGGCCAAGATTCACTTAATACGGTAGATTGAAGAATCGCAAATTAGTGTCGGTGGAAAAATATGGTATCATTGTTTTGGCTCGTAACGTCATAAGATTAGGTGATCAGAATTTTTTTGGACTTTCTATTTTAATATTATGTAGTTTAGTTCAGGTACTTTTTGGCTGCGAAGAGGAGCACGGTGTTATAATATAACTGTATCCTTCGAACGAAAATGAAATGAAAGGATTCAGCCAGGAAGACATGAATCATTACAACAATATTTCTATGCCATCGGTTAATTTTTTATAGGTTATTTTAGACAATAAGTGTTAACGAGCACTTAGAAGTGTAAGTGACATACTACGAATGTGTTAACTTGTTACTTTGGCAGATTTTTTCTTTTGATAAATATTATTGACTTACAAAAAAAAAATGTTATTGCTGAAAAGAAACTTTGGTTAGAATTTTATTTTGAGGTTGCTGTGGACCCAATCGGAAGAAGGGCCTAGAATGACAATAACAAAATTAATGAAATGCAACTGCTTATTCCATGAGCTCCCGGTGTTGCAAGGACAGTGAATTTACACTGATGTTGATTCTCCAAATAGTACCAAACATGTTTTTTTGGGTTGTATTTTCGAGATTTGAACTCCTACCAACCCAAATAATTCAGGTTTGACTTAGAAATAATATTTTAAACATGAAAATTTTATATTAATAAATATGTATTACCAATACCAATATATTTTAATAGTTTCTCTAAATTCGAAATGCTTGGTCCTCACTATAGCAAACATGGTACAACAAAGAAAATAGGAATTCTAACTTAATCTAGAGTTTTCAAATTCGAACATATGAGTCATTGAAGATTATCGGAAGTTTTGTTAAATGAGTATCTATAATTTACATCTTTTTTCCAAACTTAAAAAACCGGTAAATTTTGTTTTTTTTTTTTGTGGAAAGAAAATGCAAAAATGCAATCGACCAAATTGGGCCTGGACTCTGTTCCATAGACCCAACGCAAACATCAGCACCTCCTCCAAACACGTTGGGCTCTACACCTTCAATCCCCAACGCGGGCCCATCCCATCCCATCCCCCAGAAAGACGGGCTCACCAAAGCAGCTGCGTCTAACTTACTACTTAAAATTCCACGTGGCTGTCACTCATTGGCTGGAACATCCCGAACTCCGTCTCTGATTGGCTGTTCTTCACCCAGAACACGTCGCACCAACGAAACACATTTCGGAAATCCAAAGCCCAAAAAAAAAAACAAAAACAAAAGAAGAAGCCGAAGAGAGATATAGAGAGAGAGAGGAAGGGAAGACTGGACTCGGCGGGTCAACTCGGGGTCGCCTTTTAAAACGTTCCCACTGATCTAAAAAAATCGCCACTTCCTCGGAGATTAGAAAGGGAAGCCCTTAGCCCGGCCTCGATGGCGCTTCGGAGAGCGACGCTGCCGCTTCTATTGCTGGGGCTAGCGTGTGCCCTAACCGCAATTGCAGGGTACATATTATTGAGTTTTCTTTTTATTTTCTGATTTAGCGGGTTTTTATTTTAATGGAAATGTGGATTTGATTTGACGATTTGGTGATAGGAAGAGCTATTACGATGTGTTGCAAGTTTCGAAAGGGGCGTCGGATGATCAGATCAAGAGAGCTTACAGGAAGCTGGCTTTGAAGTACCATCCGGACAAGAACCAGGGCAACGAGGAGGCCAGTAAGCGTTTCTCCGAGATTAGCAATGGTAATAAGAAGACCTGGTGTGCTCTTTTTCGTGTTTTTTTTTTCGGGGTGGAATGGAGTGGAGTGTGTGGTGTTTGATTTTTGTGATTGTGTTTTGGTAGCGTACGAGGTGTTGTCGGATAGCGAAAAGCGGAGTATATACGATCGGTATGGCGAGGAAGGGCTCAAGCAGCACATGGCTAGTGGCGGGGGAGCCCGAGGTGGCGGTGGTGGCTTCCAGGACATTTTTAGCCAGTGAGTTTTCCGCTCTTTGGTATTGTCGTGAAATAGGTTTTGTGTGTATATTAAAATTTCTAACTGATATTGTCTCAGATTCTTCGGTGGAGGCCCTGCAGAAGAAGAGGAAGAGAGAGTTGCAAAGGGCGATGATGTTATTGTTGACTTGGATGCATCACTTGAAGACTTATACATGGGTGGTTCCTTAAAGGTGAGTGAGATCTTTTTGAAGTTGTCAATTGATATCAGTGATTGGATTGCAATAGTGGTCCTCACATTTATATTTGAAAACTTGCAAGCAACTGCATCTTGGAATAAGTAGGTTGTTACGTTGTATTAGATTACATGTTTAATCCAAAATTTATCTGCATGTAAAGCACCATTCTTTGCTTTGGGCTTGAGGATCGTCTGCCACTTGCACGTAGGTCATAGTTTTTTTGGAAGATGGATCTGATTCAGTGCAGTTTGATTAACCTTTTCGTTATGATGGTGCATTCATCAGGTTTGGAGGGAGAAAAATGTTATAAAGCCAGCCCCTGGTAAGAGACGGTGTAATTGTAGAAACGAGGTCTACCATAGGCAAATTGGTCCTGGAATGTTCCAACAGATGACAGAGCAGGTACATTCTTGTTTTATTTTCAGTTTTGCACTCTAAGAAGGAACCCTTCAATTCGATGTGGAAAAGTATTGTCACTTCACATGTTTGTTGATTGTGTTCTGTCCTATTGCTTTCAGGTCTGTGAACAATGCCAAAATGTTAAATATGAGCGTGAAGGATACTTCATCACAGTTGATATTGAGAAAGGCATGCAAGATGGACAAGTGAGCTCTCTTAACCCCTAGATCATTGTATGCAATGACCATCTTTCACTAAAGATCATTTCCTTATAGCTCAGGCATTTCATATTTTCTTTCACGACTGAATTTATGGCGTAGCTGTGAATATGGTTGACCCAAGGGATTCTAGACATTGTTATGTTTTTCTGCATTTTCTTGATTGATAATTTCAGCCAAAGTTAAAGAGTTTAGCTTTGGTAAAGTAACACCTATTACAGGAAGCTAGAATTGCTGAGTTTTCTGATTGACTGATGAGATTCATGGGTTTTGCTTGATGTGTCATAGGCAAGTTGTTTTGTCTTGTTTAGAAATTTGGTCTGGGCATAACATATCATGAGGCATGATATGCCTCCTGTTATGGCCACCTCGCTTTTGAATGAATGAAAAACGTGGGAGAGGGTTGGAAAGGTCTTGTATTTGTTTAGACTGATTGTTCAGGGAAATGTTAACACCAAATAGGGTTGGAGAAAACTACTAGTGGGAGAGGGTTGGAAATGTCTTATAGTTGTTTAGACTGATTGTTCAAGGAAATATAAACACCAGATAGGGTCGGAGAAATCTTATAGTTGTTTAGACAAATCTTATAGTTTTGTGGTTTGTTCTTATGGAATGTTACTTTTTTATCGATCTTAACAGGAAATTGGATTTTTTGAAGATGGTGAGCCTGAGATAGATGGAGAACCCGGGGATTTGAAGGTCAGTCCATAGACTAGCTTCTTATTTACTTGATTGAAACCTTCCATCGGTGATTTTGTGATTATATTCTTACCAATCCACTTTGTGGCGTATTTTTGTTAGTTCCGGATTCGTACAGCCTCTCATGACCGCTTCAGAAGAGAAGGCAATGACTTGCATACAACTGTTACTATTACACTGGTAGGTTATTTGGAATTACCAAGCTATTCTCATCTTATTTTCTGTACGTACTTCTCTGGGGACTGATCAATGGTATCACTTCCTCCTCGTTTTATTTCGAATTCTCTGTACCAGGTCCAAGCGCTGGTTGGTTTTGAGAAGTCAATTAAGCACCTCGACGAACATTTAGTGGATGTTGGTGCAAAGGTAACATGTTCAAAGTGTCATTTAATCTCTTTCAATAAATCCTCTCAAAGAGAACATGGCATCAAGTTGTGTCGCTTATAATCAGGGAATCACAAAGCCAAAGGAGGTGAGGAAATTCAAAGGCGAGGGTATGCCATTACATTATAGCAACAAGAAGGGGGATCTCTACGTCACATTCGAGGTTCTTTTCCCAACTTCGCTAACAGAAGATCAGAAAACGAAGATCGCAGAGGTTCTGGGTTAAGAGGATAGGACCATTCTTTTCCGTTTCAGCGCCATTGTAAAATGATATGATATAGAGATCTAGGATGCCTTCAGGTTCTCATGTCTTTTTTAACCTATGTATCTCCATGAAATTTTGCCACCCACTGGTGAGGAGAGGAGCTGCTCAAAAATTAGCGGGATGGTCTTTTGCTCGACCTGAGCTTTAGTCTTGCAACAAGTTTTAGTGAAGTACTTCCAGGTGAATCAAAAATTAGGGGTCAGTTGTATCTTTTGTTTCATTTCTTTCTCTGGAAAGAGGGATATAACTATAATTAACGTTTTGTGTTGAATACTATTAATTAAATTTTGGGGAAAATAATCAGAAGTTTAAATAATGTATTAATAGTTCAGACAAAACTCATACGTCTTTTGCAGCACTACAGCTACCAATACGCAAGCCGCGTTGAGTCGTCTTGTTCTACCTGAAGGCGAAATCAGATTTCACTAACCGAGAACAAAACACAACAGTTAATGCAGCACAAGGACGGTATGCAGCATCAGAATTCAGAAGATGGCAATTATTCTATTATGTATTGTTTGTGCATTGCCAGTGCATGACAAACTCCCTTGATCAGACAATTCAGTGGATTCGAACACTTGCTAACAGCGACATCGAATAATCCCTCTTGCACGTGAAGTGCAGATTACAGATTCAACCTACCAGCTAAGTACCATGTATGCATTGCCAGGCTTCCAAAGGACATGATGTTGGCAAGAGAAGATAACCCATGAATCATTCCAAACTTCTTGTTCATGGCAGCAAGCTTCGGGTTAACCTTTGCAGCTTCCCTATTCTTGGACCACCCGACCTCTTCTCCGATGTTTTCTTCCCGTTCTACCTTGTGCCTTTGCTTCATCATCTGTACCACAAGTTTAGGCCACAACACACAAATCCTTCGTAACTCAACTGAATTAGAGAGACATTGAATGCAAACACAGACCTCACCTTCATTTTTCTATATTATTATACGAATTTGAGCTTAGCAGCTCTTCTCAATTCTATCCAAGTGACCAAAAAACTTATGCATGCATTTCTTTATTTCTTCATGTATACTGACATAAAAAAATATAAAAGTAAAATATAAAAGTCCTGACTCAATTGCCTGGCTGTAAAAACAATATGACCAATATGCAGATGCACTTTCAATCAGGATTGAATGACCTCACTTTTTATACTCTTTAACAAAAAGAATCATCTTCCTTGAAGATCAAGCACTGAGGGTTTTTCATAGCGAAAACACCCCTACAAACATATCACTGGTTCTCCCACGATCATTCAATTTAAAATCGTCCATATCCGGCCGATACACCAGCCTACTAGAAATCAAATGGTGTTCTCGTTGACAATCAAGTTGAAAGTGGAGTATTTACCTCGATGGTCATGGGTGTAAAGACAAACAAATTGGTGAGATTGAAGGCGAAAGCCGAAACTAAGAACCCAAGCTGGTACTTTTCAGTGGTTGAGGCCGACTTCCATGGATGGAGGTAGGCGAAAGCCGCCACGGAGGCTGCACAACAAGTGCCTACCAACGAGAAATACGCAGGAAACATCTTGGACTGCAAGTTACCAAACTGATGCCTCGGCAGATTCCTGATCGCTCATAGCAAGGAAAAGACAACCAAAAATTAGCAGAAATTATGAACTTCGAACAATTCAGAGGAAACCCAGATGGACAAATATCAAAATGGAGCTCAAAGTTCAAATCTTTACATAGAATTAAGCAAAAAGATAACTTGTTTTCTGAGAGATAGCCAAGGGCAGGGAATTCCCAATCACACATAACAAGGAAAAGACAACAAAAAATGAGCAGAAATTGTGAACTTCGAACGATTCAGAGGGAACCCAGATGGCCAAACATCAAAATGGAGCTCAAAGTTCAAATCTTTACATATAATTCAGCAAAAAGAGAGACAACTTTCTGAGAAAGATTGACAAGGGCAAGGGATTCTTACTTGAACATGATGATTCCCCCAATAAAGGTGACCCAAAGGGCGGCCCCGAAAGAGGTGGAGAAACAGAGGATGTGAGCCAATTTGAGGTAGGTGGAGATTTGCCCTATTGAATTTGATGACCCGAAAGTCTCCGGGGAAAATATCACCCCTACGGCTAAGAAAGCCACCGCCGTGAGGAACCGCGTCATCCACCCCATCTCTCTCTCTCTCTCTCTCTCTCTCTCTCTCTCTCTCTCTCCTGGGTAGGTGAACGACGAACTAATATGATTGTTGTCTTCTTGTTCAAGTAAGCCCTCAATTTTACAGTGTGAAAGGATCAGTGACGCTGACGGCCGGTTATGACTACGGTATTACTACTTTGGGAACCGACAAATTAGTATCTTTGTAGGATCTAGCTTTCAAATATAGGTATCTGTGTTTCTTATAAGTTGTTTTATCTTGGTTGAATTTTAAAATTGTGGGTTTAAATTGTTTCTATAATTCCGGTTCTTGGAAGGGGCTTACGGAGCTCGAACTTCTCACCTCATGCTTAAGGCCATACCCCAATTGAACGCTAGACCATACATGCGGTGGTTTTCTTATAAGTTGTTTGATTTTTAACAAAATTAACTTATCATTTATTGTTTGCTAATGGATGATGTGGATACAAATGATTCATTCATATCTTTCTCACATATTTTTGTCAATGTTAATTTTTTTGGTAGTATAATTTGTTTTTTTTTAAAGAATGAAGTACTTCTTTGCTACAAGTTTGCCGGAAAAATGTTGATAAATTTTTTAGGACCTCTAAAAATTTGCCGAACAAAATAAACGATGGGTCAAATTTTTAGGCTAAACTTGAACTTTTAATTAACAAGTTCAATGGTAAAACACAAGAATGAGACTATAAACAGTTTTGGGTTCCAAAACCTTCACTCGCATCAAAAAAAATTCACCGGTCATTGCCATTTCTTCTCAAGCAAACAGAGTCCTCTAAGTGCAGAGACACCACTAACGTAATTTTCAGGACGTGGCACTGTAACGCGGGCGTAAATGTAGATAGTCTAAATAATATATGTCTCTTAGCAAAGAGTGTCATTGCCATTTCTTCTAAAGAAAAAGAAAGCCCAAAAAGAGCAGCCCGACACAGAAAGTAGCGTCGTGCCCAAATTTAAAGGAGATACGGCCCAACCCGGCCCGGTTCCCAAAAAATTGAAAATGAAACAATTCCCTCCGCTTCCTATCCCCCTTCCCTCCAAATTCCCAAAACTCCAAGCTTCCCTCGCACGCTTTTTCGCTCCACACACACTCAACTATATGTAACCTTTCTCTCACCTTTCTCAGAAAAATTAATTAACCTCTTATTTATTATTATATTATTATTATTATTTTAAAAAAATTGTGTCATCTTTATTTTTCGTCTCCGGGTCAGATGCTGGAAGCCGACTCTTCGAGACCCTTCCTCGGCGTCCGCTTCCTCCTCGCCGGCTTCGACCCCGCCGCCGAAACCAAGGTCTTCCAACTCTCTCTCTCTCTCTCTCTCTCTCTCTCTCTCTCTTTCTCTCTGGGTTTGGGCATTTTGGTATTTTTCTCCCAACTGGGCACGGTCCGAATGATATTGAATCGGTGTGTAGGTTCGGTCGAAGCTTCTAGAAGGCGGCGGAGTAGATGCCGGGGGACACGACCAAGGCTACACCCATGTGATTGTAGATAAGATTGCTTACGTAAGTACTCACCCGCCTTTCGCCTATTTATGTTTAGATTAGAGAAGAAAGGCGCAGTCTTTGATTGATATTGGCAATGTGGGATTGTTCAGGATGATCCTGTTTGTGTCAAGGCTAGAAAGGACGGGAAGACGCTGGTCACGGGGCTCTGGGTTGACCATAGCTTCGAGGTCGACGCACCCGTGGATGCCACTTCTGTGAGTTTCTCAGCCTTTGGATTTTGTCTGTGTTTGCTTGTAGTTGCTGCTTAAGCTGTTGTATGAAAAGTACAAAATAGTTCCACTGCTAGTCGATGAACGAAATGTTTCGATCGGATGTTGGTGAAATTTTGTTAATGGGTACCACTAATATTCAGCTAGATGCATACATTTTGTTAACGGGGCTTCCTTTCACTCTCTGTCTATCAAATAATGCTTTAAGTGACACTTAACTGCATTTGTGCAGATTATCTACCGTCCTCTCAAAGATATGAATGGCATTCCAGGGGCAAAAGGTCTAGTTATGTGCTTGACTGGGTACCAGCGACAAGATCGAGATGACATCATGGTAAGTTTTGAGCTTTTACTTTCACTTTTTACTTCTACAATTTTGCTTTGCAGGAACTTTCAGATGATTTAAAGTTTCTGTTTTTTTCGGTTTATGACTGTGATTAAATAATCCATGTGTTATCTTTTGTCTCTCTGCAGACTATGGTTGGTTTGATGGGAGCTCAATTTTCTAAGCCTTTGGTGGCAAACAAAGTCACCCATTTGATATGCTACAAATTTGAAGGTCCGTTTGTATTTTATGTTTTCTTGCCTTGTTCATTTCTGATTCGGGGTCTAGGTCGTGTGCTAGTAGACCAGGACAAATAGATGACTAAAAGTAGAATAAGAACCGCACACCTCATGCTCATGAAAAAAATGAGTTCCCTTTGATTTTAAAAAACTTACCTAGCTAAGACCAGACCAACAACTTGATAATCTGTAGTTAGATATTTCTGCATCTTGTTCTTATATAAATTTTTTGCTTGGTGTAGGTGAGAAGTACGAGCTTGCTAATAAATTGAAGAGGATAAAGCTTGTGAATCATCGGTGGCTAGAGGACTGGTAAGGGTATTTCTTTTGCATAGATTTAACTGAAATATGAGCTTGGGTTTATCATGGACCTGCTTTAACTTGTCAAATTTTCCATCTTTAATCTGCAGTCTAAGCTATTGGAAGCTTCTTCCAGAAGAGAACTATAGCAAGAGGTAAGTAATTTGGTTATGTTTCTGTCTTGTGTTGTAGAGTTGTAGTTTGCTCTTGTGAGATGAAGATGAATTCTGTATGACGAAGTTGGCATTAAACAGACAGAAAGTTGATGTCTAAAATGATTGATACCAGATCTGGAGACGCACAACAAGGTGCTTATCCTTGGTAGAAAGAGTTTCTTACGTTAGACTGATATGGATACACTATGAATAGTTGAGAAATCATAATTGTGATAAGATCTATGGCTGATGATGTTGTTGCTCTTTAATTTATACGCACATTGGAGATACTGTCTCAACATGCAGACCTTGTCAACAGTGGTTATGAGCTGGAGATGATGGAAGCTGAAGCAAAAGATTCTGACGAGGAGGCTGATGACACCAAAACAAAGCAATCTATCCCGCATGCCATGGAGAGTCTTCAGAATTCGAAAGATGGAACTAAGGCATCTGGCAGTTCAGAAATGGGGGACCAAGCTTTGGGCATTGGCAGATTATCAGCTAGTGGAGTGTCCAGACCACTCAATTCGGCTTCTGTTCAGTTACCTAACCCGCAAGAAAGAACTCCAGAGTCCATTAGGATTGCTAACGACCCCAAGTCTGTGTTGAGAAGCGCCGAGAAGGCTTCTTCTCAACCTGATATAAAGTTCAGTGCTTCAATCAATGGAAAAACGCCACGGCGATCACCAAAATCAATTTTCTCCAGAGAGTCTTCTAGGGCCGATTCTTCTTCTAAGTTACATTTAGGAGACCCTATGCATGTGCCCAACATCGACAACATTGAGCATGTAAAGGACCTATTTGCCTCTGGTTATGACAAAGCTCCTCAGAAAGAAGCAACTGAGTTGCTAACTGCAGAGACTTCAATTGATAAAATGCAATGGATGGAGGCTTCACGTCCAACCACTCTGTTGGAGAAGCCACAGTTGACAGCAACTCCATCAGCCAGTGAATTTGATTCAAAATCTGTGGTCAATAATCTACTTAGAAGTGACAAGAAACCTCGATTGAGTGGTGGCTTTGTGAGAGATATTCTTGGAAAGGAGAAGGCTGAGGAAATTAATAAGAATGCTCTGCTTGAGATCGGAGGACCAGGGGAGCTGCAAGAGCACAATAAAGGTGAAAGCACTACATCTCCTTGCAGCGTGAAATCAGGGCAAAAGGTGCCTAGTATTTCTGCTAATACTGATAAAGACGGTAAAGAAGCCAAAACAGTTCAACAACCTCTTAGAAAGAAGACAATTGGTAAGAAAACTCTGGGCTCTAAACCAAAATTGAATGGTACAGTTAACCAGAAAGGTTCTATTTACTTGAACAAAACTGGTGGTGATGATGCCCCTACCATCAGCCCGGACGTGGAATGTGAAGGAACAGGTTTTGGCTGGGTATCTGGTGCCGGTGAACTAGACAAGTCTCGTGAAACTATTGCTATTGCACCAGAAGGGGTGCAGAATAGAGCTGCTTCAGGGGTGGCAAGGGCTTGCTTTGCAGATGATGAAACTGAAGAACCTGAGGATAAAGAAGAATGTGCGACTGTCCTCATTGAAAAGAATTTCAAATTATCTCGCTCAACCGGAAAGATGAAACAAATATCGAGAGAGCCCCAGCTTGGTGCTGAATCTACTTCGGGAGGAAATGCCTATGAACCCGAAGCAGGCAAAGATCATAGGCAACCTTCTGGTGAGACAGTTTTAAATGCGGAAGAGATCCCTCAAGATATCAAGGGGAAAGCTGTGGGGAAGAAAAGAGGCAGGCCTAGCAATGCAGGTAAAACCAAGAACAAAACCAGCTCTCAGAAAAAATCAAGGCATTTTAAGCAAGTAGAAAAGGAAAATCATCCGTTGGTTGATGGAGATGAAAATCAAAGTCCCACCAGAGAGCATCTTGGAAAGAGAGCTGTTGCATCAAATGAAACTTTAGAGGGCATCTCTTTAAAGGTTAAGAAGAGTGGTGAAAGTCCCACTCCAGTGATTGATATCCCTAATCAAGTGAAAAGCCAACCTGCTTATTTCATAATGAGTGGACACAGGCTTCAGAGAAAGGAATTTCAGCAGCTAATCAAGCGTTTGAGAGGGAAATGTTGCAGAGATTCTCATCAATGGTCATATCAAGCAACACACTACATATCGCCAGAACCAATTCGCAGGACAGAGAAATTCTTTGCTGCTGCAGCTTCTGGAAGGTACATCTCCAAATTGCATTCTTTGCATCTGCTTCCTTTGGTCCATTTTTTTTTATTGGCTCAATAAAGTAATAGCAGATTTGTACCAACTCCATCATGATGTAGGTGGATCCTTAAGACCGACTATTTAACTGCCTGTAATCAGGCTGGAAAGTTCATACCAGAAGAACCTTTTGAGTGGCACGAAAATGGACTGAGCGAGGATGGTGCAATTAATCTCGAGGCTCCAAGGAAGTGGCGACTCTTGAGAGCACAAACTGGTCATGGGGCTTTCTACGGGACGCGGATTGTAATTTACGGAGAATGCATTGCGCCACCTTTGGTAAGTTGCTTAATATTGTGCATTTTGTCCATTGTGATAGGTTCTTTCATGGATTGTAAATTTTGTGTTGGCTGTGCTAATAACAGGATACTCTGAAGCGTGTTCTGAAAGCCGGAGATGGAAGTGTACTGGCAACATCACCTCCATACACACGTTTCCTAACGTCTGGAGTGGATTATGCAGTGATCAGCCCGGGAATGCCTCGGGTCGATATGTGGGTGCAGGAGTTTTTGAAACACGAAATACCTTGCGTTGCAGCTGATTACTTGGTGGATTATGTCTGCAAGCCTGGATGCTCTCTAGAGAAACATGTGCTCTACGGTTCTCATGCTTCGGCAAAGAAGTCGTTAGCCAACTTGTTGAATAGAGCTGAAGAAGTTATCAACTACTGAATACTACGTTCGGATGCTTCATTGGTTTTCCTGTCTTCTTCTCATCTTAACAGTCGGGATTGATCTGTTACCTGAATTTCCTTGTAGATGTGCTGTAGGTAACAAACCAGGAGCAGAAACATAAATCATCTTCTAGCTGACAGGATTTCGAAGAGAAAAAAAAAAGAAATGCTTCAACTTCAAGGATATCGTTTCTGATGTTATTTATCCTTGCCTTGCATAGCTATTGCCCCTATCTATGTTAAGCATAATTGTGGTTAGCATCTGTACAAATGATTTCTGTTATTTATGTTTAACAGGTGTAATTTTGGAAAGTTCAGGTCTCTTCAATCGGTGAATCACCTTAATCGTTGAGATAATTACAATTATTAACATTATTAGTAGTGGACTCATTTATGAATATTGAAATTTTACAAACCTATTTTTTAATTTTTTTACTAAGATATGAAAAATCTATGACAACATTGATAATTTATGTGTGTTATGAATAGTAACATTTTTTTTTGAGATCTTATTCTAATACCTATTCTATTACAACGTATCAGGAATCGAACCCTGAACTTCTCAAATCTCTCCTTACCTTGTGACGCTGGACCAAAAGTTCACTCGTTATGAAGAGTAACATAAATATGAATACAATTGCCACAGTTTTCATGTCATCTTGTGTTGCACAAAATTTAGCGACTCACGTTTCAAGGCTTCGGCCCACAACTGCAGCCTGTGTTGATGGTACAAACTGGGCCTGGTGTAGTGGATAGCTATGAGTTAATTCTTCACGGTTTTATTTATTATTAGTATCTGACCTCTGGATGCTAGTAGCCTATTAAGCTAGATCAAGAGGGTGCGAATTGGAAGAAGGGTTTCATATCATTTAATTAGTGAGGCCATGCACTTTTCCTTAATAATTATATGGTCAAAAAAGAAATTAGAAGCAAGTGGGGATGACATAATTGAGGTTGAAATGTACCACCCTCGTACAAGACCAACTTTCTTTTAATAATCACGTTCAAGGCTATGATCTAGGGCAGACAAAACAGATGGAGGAGGTGGACAAATTATTTGGTTCTCTCCTATCTAGAAACCTATAAATACTTTAGTGTGAACAATCTCTATTCCAGTAACGGTACCACTATTCCAATATTCCAAAAAGCTTGAGAGATACTATAATTACTAATTCCTTCAATCAAATGCAAGAAGTGCAATGTCAGGTTTTATTGATGGTCATCATAAAATGCGGTCCATATGCCCCTTGGTTATTTTAGTAAACAATGAACAAATAATTCCTAAATTTTTTAAATCATAAATTAGAAAGAAGAATGGGTAGATTATGATATTCACATTTCTTTAATATTATCTAAATACCAATTTAAACTACATGGATATCATTTATCAACCTTTTTTAAAATAGTAAATTAAGATAGACAAATTTCTTTTAAATTATTCAAGTACACAACTCAATTAAAAAGGTGTAACGTCTTGTCAATTCAATATGTTGTAACACAATAAGTTTATGAAGTGACAAAATTTTGAGGTTTATTGCCCCTTGTGTCTTGCATTTCTGATTCTGTCTTTCTTTCTCCCTTATGTTGTCGTTACCGTGTAAATATTTTTCACCTTTTCTGGGCAATAAAGTTATTTTTCGAAAAAAATGCTTTCAGATGAATAGGTTAAACATACAAAACAAAATTAGAGTTGGCTGAAATCCGTACCATTAATACATGGATATTTAGCTGTTTCTTTTCTTCATGCATTAAACTACTAATTTGGCTTATTTGAGTCCATGACCCTTGCACTGTAACGTTGGTTTCAATATGGCAGAAAATGGATTCTCTCGCTCGAACCAAACAATATGACAAAATGGATATAACCAAATTTCAAACTGTTTCACCTCCGCCCCACTATTTGGTCTAACAATCTCGTAAGTCTTGGGGGATGGAGAAGATGGATCATCAGGCCAGTAATTTAAGCTTTGAACTTTGCTAATAAATATTAAGCAGAATTCTTCACCTTACCCTTTATCACTTAAAATATGCATTTAAAGTGTCGACCGCTTTAAAATATGCATCCAGGATTCTTCACCTTGACCAAAAAAAAAAATTGTCGAACACTTGAGTTAAGTTCGTTAGGGTTTGAGACATATCATAAAATATGGATGCTTATAGTATATATAACAAATGGAACTTTTTTCCGACTCTTCATTGACATGCTTACTACTTAATTGGACCAGTATTTTCTGGTTCGAGACAATAATCTAACTTGCCCTATTTTGAATTTTTTATGGAACTTGATCAGCTATCTTTTTGTCCAAGTCGACAACTGTTTTGGATCGACTCCCGATTTTTTTTTTCTAGAATCTTTTAAAAACTGGTGTCTTATGTTACAATTCTCTTGTAATTAGTGTCACCCTTTTAATTTGGTTGCATCTTTTGCCAAGAATTAATATCTTTATCCACATCTAAAAATAGTTTATGAGCATCTATTCCACTTACTAATAAAACAGCATTACACGAACCCAGAATTTAATGCAGATTAAGATTGCTAGTAACCAAGTAAAATTATATACACGTCTGTTTTCTAATCAAATTGCAAATAGATGATCAATTATATATCCTGAACTGGATGACATGAACCAGCCATAGCGTTGTGTTGACATCTCATGAGAATGGTACGGGTAAAAGGTAGAGGTAGATAAAGGGTAAGTCAAGAGAATAGCACCTTATAACTTCGTACGAAAAATTCGAGGTTGTAAATATTAATTTGATTAAACTTTAGAGAAAGGGTATATGATGCCCTCGCATGGTGACAACTGACATCATCATATCTGGCCACGACCTCCTCCTCTTTTCGATGTCCCCAACATTCAAACATCACGTGTTATTTCCCCTTAACCCCTCTTTCCTTTCACTAATTAATTATTCCCCTTTGAAATTATTATTCTTCTCCAAATCACTCAACTTCAACATATACTTACTACATAAAAAATTCCTAAACTATATCGACAAAACACCATGTTTTAACACAATTATATTTCTGATAATCCAACCTAGGACCTTTAATTATGTTACAACCATTTTTCATCGTGCTCTTAATATTCCTTTTTGAACTTAATTAAACTATTTCCAAACCTCCGCTAATAAGTCCTTAATTTATCCTGCCCTGCCTATACATTCACTATTTGTTTTCTTGCACGATGTACCGTATGCCTAATTTGTCAAAGTGTGAAAACTTTAAACATGTTAGTGGGATACCATTTTACAAAACCCAACAAAATCATCAAGTTGGCATTGGCACTCTCGTGGGAATTCGTTCAAAGCACACCTGTTCTTCTGCCACAAGCAAGTTAAATTGTGATTTGAATTTGCCAAAACAGATCTATGCACAATTATTTTATTCCACCAATTGTCAGAGGCTCAATTGCGTGCTACCCCTAAAAGTAGTCTATAATTAACTCAAAATATAACTAGAATAGCTGGATTTTCTTCATTGTCCAATAGCTTTCAAGAGAATTATAATGGGATCATCTAAAAATAGCAAATGCAACTTGAAATTATTTTGTTTTCTAATGGTAAATAGTAAGCTGTACATCTGTAAGTCACTCCTAGCTGGCACTCAAATAATTGTTAATCAGACAAGTATATTACATGGAGTACCACGTCCAAGTATGTTACACACATATATACACATATATCTCTATATATATGTGTGTACGCGCCAACGTATCTAAGGAAGATATAATAATTAAATTGCGAGTGCCTAAATTAACAAAAATGCATCCCAGCCCGCGCACAAAAAAAGACGAATTACTGAAATATAGCAGCTTGCATTCTGATGTGTCCAATTCTAGAAAAATTGATTACTCTATATCAGGACTGCGCACTGTGCGTAAGAACTGGGAAAAGCGCCTTTGTTTTAGAGTAGCGTGGAAGGACGTAGAAAATAGAACAAGGCCGATTCCTCAGGACAAGTAAAGGAAAGAAGGGCCCTAAAATTCACTTGCAAGTAAAGATACAAGAATAGCAGCACTTAAAGGCTTTATTCACCTAATATTTTCAAAAGTTCTTACTGAAGTATTTACCAAGTTAAGTTTGGAAGGCGCCGTAACGAGTCACCACCAGAATCTATTAAATACTCTTAGTCTCGATCAACAGAAAATCACATGATTTATTAAGTTTCAAATGTCCCACAAAATGGTTGTGAACAAAGTTCCGAAAGATTTTTTCGACTGTTCTTTCACTTATCAAATTGTTCTAGAGTTAGAATTTACTCGACATTGATTATTTATCTTAATACATAAATTTACACCAATAAAAAAAAGTCACATTCATCATTCAGTGTCTAGTTAAATGAGTTTTTCGATTTTAGCATATCATCAGCGAATTCATAACATGTTACAATATAAAGAATCCTATGCCAACAACACTTGGATTGACAATTGATCAATGGATGTACAAGACGGAGACCGAGATCATGATTACATACGGGGGGGGGAGACTTTTCATGAATATGACCTGCCATTTTAAGGCATTTAGCAGCTGCACAGATGAACTTTTAACTGCTGTGCCCTCCTTTTCCGGGCAAGCCATTAAGACCAACCGCAGGCGATGCAGGGCTTTCCCCTTCTTCATTTTGGGATAAATAAATAAAAAAAAAACACGGCCCTTAATTAATAATTCAAGTTAAAAAAATATTCAAAATAATTGGCAATTCAAAATTAACAGTGTTGGAGACCTCATTGATTCCCTCAACAACCCGTATTGTTAGAAAGTGGGAGGAGGCCTCACATAAATAAAAGAGAGATTAGAATGCAAATATTCTGAAGCCACACTCCATTATTGCTGCACATTTTGTCTCTCTACAAAGTCATAATTCGGACCACTCAGCATGGGGTGAAGTGTAAGAATTTCTTAGTAACTATTTTTTTTTCTCGGAAAACCAAATTGTGTATTTTTATTCTAATCACCAATCAAATATTTATTAAACTAACTAAACACAAGTAGATGGTGTTTGCTTCCATAACCCAAGAAATGCATTGCCTTGTATTTGAGTGTAAGGATTAGATTCAGCCCCACTCCCGTCGCCATTTCTATTTTGTTTCTGTTAGAACATGGACCTAAAAAGGACAAAAAGAAAATATGATGAGAAAAATCTGGGGTTGAGAACTCTTATACTGTAGATGAGTTGACAGATGGTCCTCCTCTTTGTCCTTAC
Organism: Hypericum perforatum; assembly: GCA_012979155.1. Classification (NCBI taxonomy): domain Eukaryota; kingdom Viridiplantae; phylum Streptophyta; class Magnoliopsida; order Malpighiales; family Hypericaceae; genus Hypericum; species Hypericum perforatum. The sequence goes on along the minus strand of SOPF01028971.1, from coordinate 11,216 downwards.
AGCTTCCACCCTATTGATAACTGACCTCAACAGTGGACACCTCCGCAAAGTCGAAACAGAAACAAACAAAAGAGGCACCCAAACCAAGCCACAACTGCCAGGGATCACTTCTACTACTAAGTGCTCACTTCGGACATTATTGCATTTACAAATATTTCGAATTTAGAATCTTTTTATTAAATCAAATCTATATAGGCTAACCCGTGACAAAATCGGTGAAATTAAGGGCTTCTTTCTATTGGAATTTTAGTTTAATAACTTTGTATAACCCAGTTGGGTAATTAATGAGATCTAGTGGAATGTCAGAGGTTGTCAGTCCATGGATAAGCTAAAACAAGAGATGAATTAATTGCTGGCAGACAAATAAGACAACCGAAACAAGCCAAAAGCGTTCGCTCTACGTTTCCCCCCTCCACTTGTTACCATTTGCCAACAAAGGAGCGCAAGTAGATCTTCTCACCTTCCACCCTGCTGCTTTCAATTTGTTTTTTTTACCAGAGCAGTAAATTAACCACAGTGACCCAAATTCCCAAGTTATCCACTCCACAGTTAAAAGACATACATTAACAAAATAAATAACATAGAATGGATTAAAAGAGAGTAGAGGATAATTGAAAGATAATTAATTATGTACATTAGAAGGAGGTACTTAGTAGCTGTCGAAATTTAACAAAGATAGAAAAAAAAAAAAGACAATGGAAAAAAGTTGACAAAATTTTCCGGCAGTAGGAACCTTTTTAAGCTGTTGTTTTGTACAAAAGTGAAGTGAAGGAACCAGACCATTAATATTCTACTTACTAACCCCAATATTTCGTGTTCCTTTTTTACCCTTGATCACTTTAATTTCTGATTAAATTATTTTTTCCCGGTTTCCAAATCAGCAACTCAACGCCTCGTACTTAACCGGTATCGGACGGTTGAACCCAACTTGGGCCAACAGGTTCCCCACAACCGCCAGATCCCTACAAAACACCCCTTGGAAAACTGCCGGGTTCGGCCCGCCGGAGGTCGTCATTGTCGCAACATTGGCCGCCGGAACTGAGCTCGCAATCTCGGCTTGTAGAGAAGTGGCGGCCTTCTTCCGCTGGGCCTCGGCTGCCTGGTCCTCAGCGATCACCCTAGAGAGGCTCGTGTAGCCTCTCTGGATCAGGCGGTAGAGAAGAAGCGCAGACATTTTGGCCCTGTCGCGGATCGAGTCCAAGTCCCTGTCGTCTGCGAACTCGCACCTCTCCATAAAGGACGTCGCCTTGTCCGGCTTGTGTCTCAAGCAAAGCAGCCGGTGTGCCCGCTCCAGTTCAAAGAGCGTGCACCCACGCCTAAGTCCGATCAGCGCGTGGTAGTCCACATTGCCCCCAGTTTCCCCGGCTGCAACGCGGCGTTTCAGCTCCTGGATTCTGGAAGTCAATGTGCATAGCTTACCGGGGATCTCGCGGTACCGGACATGTTGCTTCTTCCAGGCGGGGCCGGAGAGGCGGCGGTCGCGGAGGATGGAGTTGTAGAGGAGCTTAAGGTGCTCAAGATCGTGGAGACAATCGGGGAGGCACCGGATCGCCTCAAGCAGGGCCGCGCGTATCTCGAGCGCGGGGAGCGAGGACGGGTCCAGGGCTAGGGTTTTGTTGCAATCGGCGATAGACTCCGCGATCCTACCGGCGGATTTGTAGGCGGAGGCACGGTGGAGGTAGCACTCCGCGAGGAACCCCTGGGGGGCTCCGCGGCGTGACTCGAGGATCTTGGAGAAGTGCCGGATAGCCTCGGAGTTGAGACCGGCGTCGAGGGCGGCGACGGCGGCGGATCGCCGGCGGAGGAGGAGCTTGATGTGGGATAGCAGGTTGGAGACGCTCTCGGCCTCCGAGGGAGGATGCCGAGGCGGCGAGGCCGTGGAGTTAATGTCGGAGAGGTCGGCGAAGGAGAAGCTGTCGTCCGACCATGAGATGGACTGCCGGCGGAAGGCGGCGGTGGAGAGGCGTTTTCCGGTCTGGAGGAGGACCATGGCATCCTCCATTAGTCCCAGGTGGCAACACGCTTGGCCCAATACCAAGTACCTGCCAGGTCAATAAAAACGTCAGAAATTACGGAATTGCCCAAGATCTGACTTTTAAGCGCTAATCAAGCTGGTGTGGAAATGATGATCTCACTTAATTGAGGTTAGGAGATTAGGACACGATTATAATAATTATTATAAAATATTATACAAACACCGAATTGAATTCTCTAACTAACAACTTTGATATTGTTTGGTGATGCGTAAAGATCAGTCCATTCATTCATTCATTCAACGCTCCAAGCTGGCATTTTGGGATTAGTCAACATCAACTGACTAATCACAGGAAATTTTTTTAAAAAAAAAATAAAAAGTGGAAAGAATAAATTATGTTGGTACATGATCACTAACTCCTGCCAGTTGTATAAATTTTGGATGTAAAAAACAATGAATAATTCGATGAAAAAAAATGCAGGAAATGTTTCACAATGTAATAACCTTTTGGTACGTCGAAAAGCGGAAAACATAAAAAGTAAAATGCGTGGATTTGCAGGAGCCCGAAATACGATGAGAGAAAGATAAATTATAAAACTATACACATAATTATTTATTTATTTATTTAATCACCCACATTAACCGAAGCCCTTTAAATCATTTACGGTTAAATTGATATTTACCTCCATTGCCCTTCCTTGTCGCAGTTTTTACGGAGCCCAGCCATAACCTTCTTCTTCAAGTCGGAGACCGAGAAGCACTTGAACCCAGGGAAGTCGTCGTCCCGACCGTGAGGCGAAGACAACAGCTTAGTCCGCTCCCGCGACGAGGAGGAGCTGTCGGCCGACGACACGGACCCCGAGGAGTGGTTCTCCTCGTTGGCCAGCTTCAAACTGGGGATATAATCCTGAAGCATATCGGCCACGTCCTTGAACCTCCTCAGGTAGAGCAACGACCTCGCTTTTAGCTCCATCGCCAACTCGTATCGCGGCGACAGTGCGAGCGCCGCGTCGAGGAGGCCGAGCGCCGAAACCACCTCGCCGTGCTCTTGTGTCGCTAGTAAGGCCCTCGCTTCCCTAATGTACTTGTCTACGACCTGTTACGAAAATGCCGAATTATTTAAAAAAAAAAACTCCGAAAAAGCTCTGTCTTTGGTTTGGTTGATCAGTTAGTTACCTTGCGGTTGCTGAGCCACCAGGGCTTCTTGTCGCCTCCGCCGCGGGTCGGGGAGTTATAAGCCGTGAACGAAGTCGTCGACGGCGTCGTTTTTGTGGGTTTCCTTGTGGTGTAAGAATCCGCCATTGCTCTTCTTCCTCTCTTTGAGCTTTCTGATACTTTTTTTATTTTATTTTTTTGGGCTCTGGGTGGGTGTGTCTCTCTTAGAAGAGGCACGTATTTTTGAGGAAGAAATAAAAGGGAAGAGGAATATATAGCAGAGAGGAGAAAATTGGAACAAAGTGAAGAGGGAGGAGTGGGACTGGATATTTGTTTTATGAATTGGAATTTCAAGGTTTTATTAATATAATTGGAGTATTGGAGGGTTCTTTTAATTTTTCTGGTTTGGAGATGAGGAAATGTAAATATTAATGTGGAAATATTATAGAAAATGCCAGCTTTGACCTCAGAGAAAGCTTTGATCCTTCAACTTCTTAGCTGGCAACACTCCCCTTTAGATTCTCTCTCTCCCCCCCTCACCATCCTACGGACTATGACCCTTTTTATTTAGAATTTATAGACTATGACGTTAATTGTGTAATTTTTTTAATTATTTCGGTAAAATGCGGTGTTCGATTACCCGGTGCTCCATGTTACGTCGACGATTTTAACCGGGTATAGGGAGTGACCGGTCACTGGTCATCGGGATCGGAATTCAACCACCGGAAGGGAGGAGGTTGAGGCAAGGATTATGTACTCATTTGCCCTCTGAATTATGTAACGGATAATTAAACTTTAAAAGGGTGTTTAATTGCGTGATACGGTTAGATACGCCTCAGGTCAACCACAATGGAAAGTAATCTTTATACTTAGGATTAGTTGACTTAGTAATGGTTCTTCTTAAATCATCTGTGATTTCTGGGTATTCAAATGGATCCTAATGTTATCAATGTATAGAATTCATATATTCAAACTTCAACTAATTTGATTAATCCAATTGGATTCAAATTAATTTTTGATCAATGTCAAGGTTGTCCCAAAAAAGTATATTTTATGGTACATGTGATCAGTGGATATTGTTACTTCTCCATATTCCAAAATTGCCTTTGAAGGAACGCCATCCATCATTCATGGACATTATCTTATTTGAGATATCTTATCTGTTGCCCAAATTTAAGTGGTGGATTAAATCATATTATCTGTTGCTGATCAGATTCGGAGGATTGGATTCATAAATACTGAGCCTAATAAAGAGCTGGCTTATCCCCGACATAGCGTATAAAATGTGAAACTACATCAAGAAAGATAAAACTGTTGCTTGCAATTTAATAGAAAAATTTACACCCTTATGAACCAAACACAATCGATCAATTTATCACAACTAATTTACTATTTTTAACACGTCTATTCGAAATAGACAAAATGTTGTATCGGATTCGACTTCGTCAACGCTATACTATTAGAACGTGCAAATGTAATACTTCACACAATTTTTATGTTTGGATATCATGATTTACACATCCAACTAAAAATGTTAAAATTACGAGTTAATTCACCTAAAAAGTTCTCAGCTAAGAAATATTCAAAAAAAGAATAACCAAGTAAACGAAAAATTCACATGTTCATGTGTTATTTCATGATGAAATTCATATGTTCTGGATCAAATCTCTGAAAACTTCAGCAAAGAGAAATCATGAACTACTATCTCTATGATGTTATGTTCGTTGGGCTTGTACTTGGGACAACTAAAGGGAAAAACATAATTACTGTCCCGTAATTTCAGGAAAACTGATGAAAGAAGAAACCCATTTCCGCTGTGTCATATCCTGATTAAAACCAAAGGTTGTGAAGGACAGAGTGACTTAAACTACCGAAAGTAGTACAATCATAACTTACGTAGGAAAATCATTGGTCATGTTTCTTAATTGTGTAATTACTGTCTTAGATTGTTCATTGTACGTTTACGGTTGACACAGAAAGATTTGGATTGGATGGAATCAATTAGATCGAAAAGCCAGCCATCGATAATCACAAAGCTGGGAGGACTACATTAACTAACAGAGGGCATCTAATAAATGAGAAGTTCACTTTTTTTACTTATCGTGTCGACTATAAAGGGCGGGGCTAATTACGTCATTTCCGTCGAGCATATTTCTGGGGTTGAGGAGGAAAGTGACCCTTCTCTCGTAAGGCACAGGAATCGTGCTTTTCCTTTTTGGGTTTCGCTTTGTTCTTTAATTCACCCGCAATTTATTAATGAACGCACATGAAAATGGATAGTAGCCAGATGGGCTTGTCTTAAAAGCTCTCCCCCAACTTTTCTTCTTCTTCATAAACTTATTCATTTCCCGAAATGTCATAAATCAATTAATTTAATTTTAGATTGAATAGTATATACAAGAATATTAAAATGTTGCTACCAAATTGGACATAAACATATTTCTGAAATCTGAATTCTAATATTAGGGCAACTCCCACAATTTCGCGGGTACATGCCAGGTCATCGCCTTCGAACGTGGCATTCTGGCATCCACGTAGGTCACTGGACCCCACTTTACAAGAGGAAATAGAGAGTGGGGTCCAGGTCAGCTTTGGACAAAGGCCCACTGCCTATTGTTTGGCTACTGGGTGTTTGGGTAGAACATACTATGTGACCATTGCATTGCAATTTTGTACTATCATACGGCCAATGATTTGGGTGTTTCCTTTTTTTTACAAGTAAAATAGTTTAAAGGACCGTAAAAATGATATGGCATATCCATGCTAATGGATGATGTCTTCCACAAAAAAGAGTATTCAAATGCCAATTATTTAATTCTGAAATATAGAGTGCTAACAACTTTGAAAAGTTATAGTGTTAACCGGAACTTATTAAAAAAAATATATAGTGCTAACTGGACTTATTGCAAATGCAAGGTGTCAATTAATTCACTTTCAAACATTTAGAGTAATTGAGTCGATTTCAAATACGAAATATTAATTGTACTTTTTGGTACAATGCAGCCTTAATTTGTTCTCATAATAACTTGACATTGTGAGTTTTTCTTCCAATATCAAGCTTATTAGTCTAAAAAATCAACAGTTTTCTGGTAAAAAAAAATTTTATTGCTCCATATAATAGTTGCACCTTACTCAACTGTAGGAAAGAAATCTAACATTTTTTTAGATTATAATAACATCACAACACTCATGGCCCATCTAAACCTGTCTAGTACCCTTTAAAAATTCACGAATATTTACTAAATGCCTTCCGGCAGCTAAGATTTTTCCGTTTCTTCCCCTACCAATCAACCTTGTGACATGTCCAAATTCAATACGAAGCACATTCTGAGATATATATAGTTCTCCAACTCAATTATACATACAAGAATAGGAGTTTACAAGGCAGGACCACTAGGGGCAATGGGCCAATACATATGCAGATTATTTATTGGTATCAAAAATTAAAGTTGTACATATCAGTAAGATAAAACGAAACAATGAGTCATTTTACATAGAAACGTTTTGAATATATTTGGAGAATTTTACATTACTTAAACTTCGATTAGTACTATAAAATAAAACGTTACAAGCACCATCCGCCGCTATGTATGATTGAGGTCCTACAATTTGTTTGGGGTGTTCCGTAAGTTTGGGACCATTGGGACACCAGGGTTGTACAGCACCAAACAAAGGGTGATAGGTTGCTCCCATCGCAATTAGCTCCACTTGTTGTCCAGCTGGCCAAGGAATTCCAGGTTGTACCAAAGAGAGGGGGCCCTCGTCTTGTTGATCGAGACTCGCCATTTCCTTGGTAGATATATCATCAATGGATGAAAACAATATAGCATGGGTCGTTGGACCCACTTTTTATATATTTTTATAATTACAATTTCACACGTCGAGGTTGGGTTAAAATAGTAAATAGTGAGATGCAAAATTGAATATGGAGTCGCACTGAGTCGAGTAGAAATTGGTTGTTATTGTCCACTTTGTAGAAATTTTTTACGATGATCGTTACATAAGAATTGATACTAACATTATGTCTATAAAACATACAAGTGATAATGTTTTAAGTATTTATCTGTAGGAAAATGTAGGAAAAAATTGTGTAGCATTTAAAATTCATCATAAATTCAATAAATAATAAATATTACTAATATCTATATCAAGTCATAGTTAAAGAATACCATTTTGTAATTATTGGTGAAGAAAGAAAAGCCACGAAAATAATTGGACGTATTGCAAAGTGAACATCGTTCTCAGCGAAAACCCAATAGGATCTCTGTGGAGAACACATGTGGTGTCTGAGAGCCTTTCTTTGATAGTGGAATTGACCTCTTCTACTTTACGTAGCATTATTAATTAATTGGATTTCCTAACGGAAAACATATATTATATGGTTCCGAGACAATATGCTCTTATTATTGGACACTATTGGGTACGACCATGATTTTTTTTGGGTATAGGCGTTACGACTATGATTGGTGTCTCCTTGTTTCACATTGTTTTGGATCCCTTTTTCTACGTATATATGCTCGCTGTTTTTTCGAGACACATGTCTTCGTTGTCATTCCCACATTATTGTCCACAAAGGCTGCCATATTATTGTAGTTATAATGGATCTGGATAGAGAGGGATGGAATCGTATCATTTTTGGAGAAATTAAACCATTGGTGAACATTAGTGGACCATTAATACAGGAGGAAGAGAAAAACTTAAAAGCGAGGTCTCCTCTTCTCAAAATTCATGCATGCGTTGGAATCGCATATCCAAAAAAATTGCATTTAAAATCGGGATTTTAATTTCGGAGGCACGTCGGCATACAGAATTCTACAGTTTTTTTAACGTTATAGGTAAATATTATTACTAATAATAAAATTCCACCATGATAATTAAGATGTTCAACCTTAACAACACTTCAAAAGAGCTATAAGAGAGGTCTATCCTCTTACATAGAGGAAGTAAGGCTTTCTGTTGGTGTGCACATGATGGTGAGAGTTTTTCCTCCTAAGATAAATTTTGGTTCTTTGGCCAGTGCCTCATTTGGTTTGGTACAGTTTGCTAAGTTAAATTTTTACATCTATCTCATTATCAGAAATTGAACTTTAGACCTCTTAAATTTATATAACTCATTAAGCATTTAGCCTACAAACGTTTTAGCTGGTTTGGTACATGTTGCACCAGATTCCATTTGGAGATGGAGCTTTGTAGTCCAGATCGAAGATGAAGTGTCCAAGATTGAGCATGAACCACTGCGTGAAGTAGGTTAGCTACAACGTGGTAGCTAGCGGATTCCAGGACTGCGATGTCACTATTCTCTCCGAATCTATCGACCGGCAGGCGGAAATCGATGCTTTATCTATTAAGATTAAGTATCCGGGAATTAGCTAAGACGGAAAGATTAATTTTACTCCGAGATTAGCAAATGTGGTAGCCAATTGGATTATGGCTTGGTCTCGTTCAAGATTGAAACCTTCGATTGGTTACTCCATCCGTCGATGTTGTATCATGACTTTTCAACTTAAGTTTTTTAATAATATAAGTGAGGTATTTCTGAAAAGGAACAATCACCCGTGTGAAGATGATCAAGTTTGATAATGAATGGATTCCTAAAAAAGTTTGATAATGAATGGTGCTAGCTTCATAAAGTAATCTAATGTGAAATCTAATCCAAGATAGATATTTTGGATTTGATTTAAATTTATCCAAAAGTGGTAATACAATTCCTTGCCACAAAAGAAGCTCATTTGTTTATTAATGATGTACAAATTGGCAACATAGGATATTTCTACCAAAATCGCTTAATCTAATAATGCAAAATGTACATAAGTTGATTAAACATCAGAGTTCAATAGAAATAACTTTGTGTAAACATCTACCGTTTATAAAAAAAACATAGGATCTCTCTATTGTGCTAATCTTACTACACAGTAAAGTAAGATAAAGTAATATAGTAGCACGACTAGTGGTGAATTAGTTATATATCGAATACGCTCCCATTCTCTGGACATGCTTGTACCCAAGGAAGCAAACCATGACGCGAGCCCCAAAAGATTCTCTTATCAAGAACCACAGCTCAAGATAATGGCAACATGTAACCTAAAGAGCATTTTGTAGATTTCCACGGTTCAATATTGATCAATCCAATGTATCATTGTTGATTAAAATGACAAGAAATGAAATTTTATTCGATATATATTTTACATTTAAATTTATTAATAATAAAAATGCATTATTCAGATTGTCACACTAATACAAAAGTTGAAGATAAAAATATTGATCCATCCAACTTAGTGACGTTCTTTCGCGGGAAACCTCGAAGGGTTAAATTATCTCTGGAGCAATATATATCAGACGAAGCTCTGAGGGATGCACGTGTCGTGGGATGAATTTTCACGTGGAGATTGCTAACCCATCATGTGCTGACCTTTTGATCTGCTTAGTTTGGCGGGAGATTAATATTGCAGGAGCTCACGAGGACTCTTTATATAAAACTTATTTTATATTTTATGAAAATAACCGTTCAATTAAACCTTATACACAAAATTCCCGTAATTTTAGATCTATAAATAATGTTATAAAGTGCATAACATAAAATTAGGGACCGCAACATCTATTTATTTGACCTTACACTTATACTACAAGAAGGGGCGTAATTTACCATATTAGATATATGGTATGCTAATCCGTTTCGAGCCATCCCCCCAAAGAAAATTGAGTCAGCCTTTCTTATAAAGCTTCTCCCTTACACGGTACAGAATAAATAAACAAAAAAAAAATGGTATTAAAAAAACAAAGGAAGAAAAAGGTTGAAGTGCTTTGCACGTATATTTCGATTATCCTGCATATTAGTTATTTATATAAACAGTTGGCTCGTATCTAGGCTGTGATCGTGAAGCACTAAAGCACATGGTAATTAATTAATATTAAGAAGCAAACTTCAAATCCAAGCAAAAGTACGTGACACAATGCTCCATATGGAAAAGAGTCACGTAAGGTTGAAAATCACGTAGACTTTTAAAATAAAATAATTATACAATTATGTAAATGAGATTTAATGATTGATTAACTAAGTGGATCTCGAAATGTACAATTCTGCTTGCTAGCCTTCTGGAAAAAAAGATGATTACAGGATACAAGGTAAGTCTTGATTCTTGGAGTAGAATTAAACCGGGTCTCTTGCTTACAATAGAAGTGACAATAAAAAAAAAAATAAGTGCCAGGTTCCATTCACTGATATGTTTTCTAAACAACAAGTGTTACCACCCGACGGTAGAGGGACAATTATTTAATTATAAAAAATTAATTATTTTTTATTCATGGTGGATCCTAGATTTCACGTTGTAAAAAATTATATTGATATATTGTAAACAACATAAAATTATCCTTACAAAACAAATTTGCGTAGCTCCCGCCCGATGTCAAGGAATATACACACATCAGACGTATCGTTTTCATTTAGCAACTCTTCCATTTTCTCCTAGTCACGAGCAACTGCGCATCTTTTGACCCTCCCATTCAATTTTTTTAGATATAAATTATTTAGAATTAATTATTATCGAATCATATGTTAAAGAACATTTCCGATAGTCCTTAACATTCATAGGCTTCCATTCAATATTTTCTGAATATTTTTTTTATCATTTAGCACAATTATCGTGGGTCACCCAGATCCCATTGCATGACAGAGAACTATAAATCGCTTTCGGATAAGTAAAGTCCAAAGAAAAAAGCGGGAAATGTTTTCCTGAAGCAAGCAACAGAATTTACAAGCATGTCACGTGCCTGGGCGTGGGATGATAAGGACGGAATAAATGTGTATCATATTAGAATTTCACCTACGTGGGGAGACTTTTATCTCTTGGAAGGACAATTCAGATAAATTTGATTAAACATTTTGACTGTATTAATATTCTCTAACTTATAATGAACATTCAAAATCATTTCAGATTCTTTATTCTCTATTTCTTCATTTTTCCAAACACATATAATAAATTAAATGGAATGCATTAAGACCATCTATCAAGACTTCATTACGGAGTTGGATTTTTTATTACAGAAGCTATACTCAAGAATGTGTGATTTGTAATGTATGGAACGATTA